>JALMQS010000144.1:2454206-2643509 GCA_024734495.1 Forficula auricularia
TGTGTGTCTGCCTGTTGATTAGGACAGGAAGTATCCAACTTGGCGTTGTTTTGTTAATGGTGAAGGCCCCGTGAAGTTGATTGAATGTCGCAGAGAGAGGGCCCTAGGGGTCACTTGACTTTCTCAACCCTCTATATCTACAAGACGGAAGTCCACTTTCGAATAATTACTCTCTCGATGGTGGTGGTGTCTGTCCGTCATAACTAATTAGGGAATATCCCTCGAAGATCATTTTTCAAGATAAACAAAAAGAACCAAATACAGAGGGGGAATATTACAAAGCTAATTGGAAACACTTGTTGCGGCGATAAATAAGAAATTCGGGTTTTATCCAAATATATAAGGGGCATTCCACGATTCCACAATTCGGACGATTAGAAAAATTTTAATTTTGATTTCATTTTTTAGCCTACCGATCAAAAAACTCTTCATGGTAAATTTTAAAAATTTTTGTTCACCGCTTTAAAAGATAAATTCGGTTAACTTATTCAAAAATAGTCCAAATTCAAAATTGTTTTTTAACATACCTACTTTTTAGAAAATAATCTGACATGTTCTGATGTGGCCATCCACTTAACTTTACCATACAACCTGGCCCCTCACTTATATTTAATATTTAATAAAATTATTTATAATCATGTCGGGGAGGGGGGTTAGTTTTTGCATTTTTAGACTTCTGGGGGTCCACTGATTATGTATACAAAATTTGGTTGAGTTTGCTCAAATAGCATAGATTTTTAATTTTAACCCCCCTCTACCCCTCTTAATTTTGGGTCGTTATGCACCAAAATCTAATCAGCTCTTAATCTCAATGCATCAAAACTACGTAGTGAAATTGGTTTCGATATTCACCTAGTTTTTGAGCTAGCTCGTGCACAAAAATTTGGCAAAAGCACAGACTAACGGACTAACAGACATTTTGACAAAACAATTATTATCTCGAAAAATATAATTTTTTCGATGTTCCACTTATTAGGGCTTTTTGTAGACCAAAATGCCATGGTTTCGCTAAATTTTTTAATCAAACTAGTTTAAGCCGTTTTTGAGATATTTTGAAAAAAAGAAAGAAAAAACACTTTTTTCATGCACGATTACAATACTTGACCATACCCTGTATGGTAAAGTAAAAAGAGGCTCAATGACAAAAAAAGTGGTTTTAATCATGGTTAAAATAGCGAATAAAATTTTTCGAAATTTTCAAAAATCCAAAATAAATTGTACTTAATTATCATAGGCTTCCTATGAACCCGGTCTTAAAATTTGTAGAATGAATAGAAGTTTAAAATAAAAAAACTATCAAAAAAAAATCGATGATTACATACATACAGTTTTAAAAACAAGATTAAAATTATCAAACTCAAAAATTGCATATTAAAACAATTTAAATAATTTTTTGTATTTTTTTCTAAAAAGTATGTAAAAAAACAATAATTTTGTATCTCAACCATTTTTGAAGAAGTAACGAGCGAAAAACCGAAATTCGATATCATTTAAACCGGCGAGGCGAACAAAAAAATTTCAAAATTTACCAGGAAGAGTTTTTGATGGGTAGGCTAAAAAAATGTCAAAAAATGAAGGAAATCAAAAATTAAAATTAAAAGATTTGAATTTCGGTTTTTCGCTCATAACTTCTTTAAAAATAGTCCAATTATCAACATTTTGGTTTTTTACATACTTTTTAGAAAAACATAAAAAAAATTATTTAAAATGTTTTTATATGAGATTTTTGAGTTTTAAAAATTTTAAACTTGTTTGTGAAATTTTTATGTACTCTTTGATTTTTTTTTTGATGATTTTTTATTTTAATCTTGTTGTCGCGACCCGGGGTGGTTAAGGGCTCGAACACATTAATTATTTATTTATAGCTGGCAATATCATAGTCCCGGAGGATATGGATGACTACTAAGGGTAGCGTGACCTCGAAGTTGTGAGTTCTCTGGTCTAGCACGCCGTTTTCCGGATGATGTGCGCTGTTGAGGAAAAAGTTAAAGTCATTTTAAGACCAGGTTGATAGCGATCCTATGATAATTACTATTTTTTTCGATTTTCGATTTTTGATTTTGATTTTCTTTCAACAATCAAAAATACCTACTATTTATTTTATTTATACACCTGTTAACGATAAAAATGAATTCAAAATAACTAAAAAATAATTTTTAAGAAAAAATAAAAACCGACTTCAAAAAATTAAATGCAACAAATAAAATACACTAAAAGGCATAACATAATTATTATCTTATTTAGTTACAACTAAACGACGAAATATTAAGATGAAATTACTTTTTGAAGTCGGTGCCAAACAAACTATAGCTATAAGCGAGCGTACCCGCCAAACGTACTAAGTAAGATCCGTCGAGTGCGATTCATAAAAGGTATATGTTTGGCACCGACTTCAAAAAGTGATTTCATGTTGATATTTCGTCGTTTAGTTGTAACTAAATAAGATAATAATTGTTTTATACCTTTTAGTGTATTTTTATATTTGTTGCATTTAATTTTTTGAGGTCGGTTTTTATTTTTTCTTAAAAATTTTTATTTTTCTCTTTTTAGTGATGTTATTAATAGTGATTATATCATCAGAACTTGACCAAATTAATATGACACCATCCCTAGGACGCCCCCTTTCGGATAAAAAAGAACCATCGAAATCGGTTCATAAACAAAGAGGTTAGGTCTAAACAAACCTAATAAAAAAGGTCTAATACCTATGAAAAAACGAAAAAAAAATGGGACCAATCGGAAGCTAGACTGGACCCAATGCAAAAAATTTTTTCAAAATCGGTTGACAATTGGCGGAGATATGAGGTAACATAGGCACAAAAAAAAAAAAAAAAAATTCAGTCGAATAGAGAACCTCCTCCTTTTTTGAAGTCGGTTAAAAAGAGAGCACTCAATACCAAAAATTGGTTTTAATAGCGAATAATTTTTTTTGAAAAATTTTCAAAAATCGAAAAAAATAGTAATTATCATAGGATTACTATCAAACCGGTCTTAAAATTTGTAGAATGAATAGAAGTTTAAAATAAGAAATTATCAAAAAAAATCGAATTATTATTTTGAAATCCAATAATATGTAGTTCATGACAAATAAAATTTATTAAAATTAAGAAGTTTAGATTAATATTTTTAAAATCCACTACGTAGTCCAGGTGTGCCCTGGCTAACAAGACGTCCGCCGAAAGCGGTTAGTTAAACATAAGAGAAAGGGCAGGCGTATGGTAAAGCCATGTGAATGGCCACATCAGTTTATTTATTTACTTCAAAATGGAAAATATTAATGAACTTGTTGTTGTTTTCTAGAATAGAAAGGTATACAAATATTTAAATACGAACTTTTCGTGCGTGCCTACGGCACGCCCTCGAAGCTCGGCTCTCCGGGCTGGTGCCCTGGCGGGCAGCGTCTCGGTCCAAAAATTTTATTCCTCTTAAAAAACCACACTCCAAATGTATACGCGTAAACTACCGAAAATACATCGTCTCTTAAAAGTTTCGCATCTTTAATTTTTGAGTGGCGAGGGGGGGGGGGAGGAACAATTATCAATATATTTAATGTTTCTTAATTTAAAATGAATTGGAGTCTTTCATTTCAAAATTCGAAATATATATATTTCAAATTTGCCTGGTTAATGAAAATCGATTGGAGCCATCAGTTTAAAATCCCAGCTGAGAATTATATTTCAAATTTGCCTCGTTAATTAATATATAATTAATGTTTCTTAATTTAAAATCTATTGGTGTTTTTTCATTTTCATTCGAGTTCAAATGAATACAATATTATCTAGACACAAAGTCTAAATCAAAAATATATAGTTTTAATAACAGAAATCAAGATATAAATATTAATGTGACATTGGTCTAGTGGTTTAGAGCTAGATGACCATAGTTCAAGAGTTCGTCGGTTCGATTCTAGGCAAGAGGGTAATATTTTTAAAGAAATTTCTCTAAGCGTTGTTACAAATTAATCTAGATAAATATTATATAGTAGTATAAAAATAATTTTCTCTCTAAAAATGATTTACTTTGATAATAATTATATTAAGGACAAAGAGATAAGCTACCTAAATTTAGTTGCAATTCGCCAAGATAGAAGGCGATGTCCAAAATTTATAGAGGAGCCCTGACCAGAAAGACGCCCGCCGAAAGCGGGCCTCGCAGTTGGTTAAATATAAGAGAAGGGGCAGGCGTATGGTAAAGCCACGTGAATAGCCACATACCATACAGGGTATGGTCAAGTATTGCAATCGTGCATGAAAAAAGTGGTTTTTTCCTTCATTTTTTTCGAAATATCTCAAAAACGGTTGAAACTATTTTGATTAAAAAAATTGGGCGAAACCATGGCATTTCGCTCTACAAAAAAGCTCTAATAAGTCAACATCGAAAAAATTATATTTTTCGAGATAATAACTGTTTTGCCAAAATGTCTGTTAGTCTGTGCGTTACCAAAATTTTTCGGACTCGCTAGCTCAAAAACTAGTCTGAATATCGAAACTAAATTTCACACGTAGTTTTGGTCCATTGAGATTAAGGGCTGATTAGATTTTGGTGCATATCGACCAAAAATTAAGGGGGGTGGTTAAAAATCTAGGCTATTTGAGCAAACTCACCCAAATTTTGTATACATAATCAGTGGGACACCAGAAGTATAAAAATGCAAAAACTCCCCCCCCTCCTCCCTACATGATTATAAATAATTTGAGGGTCCAGGTTGTATGGTAAAGTCAAGTGGATGGCCACATCAGCACACGTCAGCTTATTTTTTTCAAAATGGAAAATATTTAATTAACTTGTCGTTTTCTAGAATAGAAAGGTAAAAATATTTTAATAATAAAAATGATTTTCTCCTTTGAAGACAGTGGTTGGAAAGAATAAGAGAATGGATTCTCCAAAAAGAAGGTGACTCAATATTGGAGAAGGGCTCTCGTTTTAGGTTTCTTCTTGATTGGCTCCTCTCCTAACGAGGAAAGGCTTGACAATAATATTTGAGTAATAGGTAGTGATGGTGATGGTGATGGTGATGGTCATCCGGCTCGGAGGGCCTTCGTTCGTGGAAGAGAAAGCCTGGCTGGCTGGCTGGCTGGCGTCGAGGGCAACAGGAAATTTCAAATCTATTTCATTTCCCTAACAGTCACACACAACACACTCAATTCCGGGACTAAATCAACCGGCTGATCAATTAGTACTTGTTCCGTTCATGTCTGGTCTGTTTTCCTCAAAGAACAATCAGGAATTTGCTTTTTGTTCTACTCATCAGCCGATTAAATTACAAAAAAAAAAAAAATAACTGACGTGTTCTGATGTGGCCATCCACTTGACTTTACCATACAACCTGGCCCCTCACTTGTATTTAATATTTAATAAAATTATTTATAATCATGTAGGGTGGAGGTTAGTTTTTGCATTTTTAGACTACTGTGTGCCCACTGATTATGTACTAGTATACAAAATTTGGTTGAGTTTGTTACAAGTAGCCTATATTTTCATTTATTGACCTTACATCCCCCCTCGCCCCACCAAATTTGGGCTGTTAGTTTTTGAATTTTTAGACTTCTGGGGTCTCACTGATTGTGTATACAAAATTTGGTTGAGTTTGGAACAAGAGCCTATATATTCATTTTTTGACCCCCCCCCCCTTCTCCCCCACCAATTTTGGGCTGTTAGTTTTTGCATTTTCTAGACTTCTGGGGTCGCACTGATTATGTATACAAAATTTTGTTGAGTTTGCTCAAATGGCCTAGATTTTTAATTTTTAATCCCCCACCCTCCACCCCCCTTAATTTTGGGTCGATATGCACCAAAATCCAATCAGCTCTTAATCTCAATGCACTAAAACCACCTGTGAAATTTGTTTTCGATATTCACACTAGTTTTTGAGCTAGCTCGTCCACAAAAATTTGGTAACGTACAAACTAACTAACTAACTGACATTTTGACATAACAATTATTATCTCGAAAAATATAATTTTTTCGATGTTCACTTATTCGAGCTTTTTTGTAGAGCGAAATGCCATGGTTTCGCTCAATTTTTTTAATCGAAATAGTTTCAGCCGTTTTTGAGATATTTTGAAAAAAATGAAGGAAAAAAGTCACTTTTTTCATGCACGATTACAATACTTGACCATACCCTGTATGGTAAAGTAAAAAATAATTAAAATTAAAATAAAAGATACAATTACAAATTATCATACTTTCTCTCAATATCACTTGACATTTAAATAGAATTTTAATAAAAGATCAAATTCCATTTGAAATATGAATAAAATGAATAATTTTGAATTAAGTACCCATCATTGATAGAAATATAAAATATACAAAATGGATATATTTCTGAAGTTCAAGCAGTTCAAATTGTGTGCCTAATTAATCAAGGGCTCAGTCAACAACAAGTGGCAAGTACACTTGCAATAAGCAATAATTTCAATAATGTATGGTTACTTGTAAAAAAATTAAAAATGATTTACTATTTAATAAAGTTTTTATTGGTGGATCGATTTTTTTGCACTTCAGTGTATATTAGAATTCAACTGTTCTAAAATTTCATTGAAATTAGTTTTTTTATCTGTCCCTGGAGGGAGGGAGAAGAAATTGTAATCTATACTCATTTATGTGCCCAAGGACATACTGCTTGCTCTCCACCAAAGCTCTAAGCTCTATAGCTAAGTCTAGTACATTACGACAATCTGTCGTCAACCAACGAGAGAAGAACCAAAGGTTAAATTTCAAGAAAACATGTCAACATCGCAAATTTCAATTCCATATTTATTTATAGAAAATATCCAAGCCAGAGAAAATTATATTTATTAATGTGTACACATTTACACCAATCATTTAAATTACTTACTTTTTAATTAGAAATCAATGAGATTTTGTCTTCTACCTGGTATCTTTTACTTTACCATAGAGGATATGGTCAAGTATTGTAATCCTGCATGAAAAAGTGGTTTTTGACCTTCTTTTTTTTCGAAATATTTCAAAAACGGCTGAAACTAATTTGATTTAAAAAATTGAGCAAAACCATGGCATTTCGCTCTACAAAAAAGTTCTAATAAGTGAACATCGAAAAAATTATATTTTTCGAGATAATAATTGTTTTGTCAAAATGTCTGTTTGTTAGTTAGTCTGTGTGTTACCAAATTTTTGTGGACGAGCTAGCTCAAAAACTAGTGTGAATATCGAAACCAAATTTCACACGTAGTTTTGGTCCATTGAGATTAAGAGCTGATTAGATTTTGATGTATATCGACCCAAAATTAAGGGGGTGGATGGGGGGTTAAAAATTAAAAATCCAGGCCTTTGACAAACTCAACCAAATTTTGTATACATAATCAGTGGGCCCCCAGGAGTCTAAAAATGCAAAAACTAGCCCCCCTCCCTGACATGATTATAAATAATTGTATTAAATATTAAATATAAGTGAGGGGCCAGATTGTATGGTAAAGTCAAGTGGATGGCCAATAAGAGGGGGGGGGGGTCTAAAATTAAAAATCTAGGCCGTTTGAGCAAATTCAACCAAATTTTGTATACATAATCAGAGGGGCAACAAGATTAGCATTTTGTAATTTCAAGAAACCTTTTCAGGTAAAAAGCTATAATTTGGTGCATTTTAAGATATTTGCGAACCAATTTTCAGCTTATCAACTAAAACCTTTCAAGATTAGCATTTTGTACTCTCAAGAAACGTTTTCAGGTAAAAAGGTATAATTTAATATGTAAAATATGCATGGTTTTATAGAAATTTTGATTTTGATTTTTAAAATCCTGAATTTGATATTGAAAAGTCCGAATTTGAAGTTAAAAACCTATATTTAATATTCAGTAAATTATATACAGGGTGTTTAGAAAAAGGGTCCCAAGACTTCAGAGCATCAAAATTAGATAAAAAGTTTCAATAAACATTGGTCCAAAAACGTTTCATTTTTAACCGACTTCAAAAAAGGAGGAGGTTCTCTATTCGACTGATTTTTTTTTTTTTTTTTTTTTGTGCCTATGTTACCTCATATCTCCGCCAATTGTCAACCGATTTTGAAAATTTTTTTTGCATTGGGTCCAGTCTAGCTTCCGATTGGTCCCATTTTTTTCGTTTTTTTTTCATAGGTATTAGACCTTTTTTATTAGGTTTGTTTAGACCTAACCTCTTTGTTTATGAACCGATTTCGATGGTTCTTTTTTTATCCGAAAGGGGGTGTCTTAGGGATGGTGTCATATTAATTTGGTCAAGTTCTGATGATATGATCACTATTAATAACATCACTAAAAAGAGAAAAATAAAAATAATTTTTAAGAAAAAATAAAAACCGACTTCGGAAGGTTAAATGCAACAAATAAAATACACTAAAAGGTATAAAATAATTATTATCTTGTTTAGTTACAGCTAAACGACGAAATATTAACATGAAATTACTTTTTGAAGTCGGTACCAAACAAACTATACCTATAAGCGAGCGTACCCGCCAAACGTACTAAGTAAGATCCGTCGAGTGCGATTCATAAAAGGTATATGTTTGGCACCGACTTCAAAAAGTAATTTCGTGTTAATATTTCGTCGTTTAGTTGTAACTAAATAAGATAATAATTATTTTATACCTTTTAGTGTATTTTATTTGTTGCATTTAATTTTTTGAAGTCGGTTTTTATTTTTTCTTAAAAATTTTTTCTGTCTATGTTTATTGAATCTTTTTATCTTATTTTGATGCCCTGAAGTCTTGGGACCCTTTTTCTAAACACCCTGTATATAATTTACTGAATATTAAATATAGGTTTTTAACTTCAAATTCGGACTTTTCAATATCAAATTCAGGATTTTAAAAATTAAAATCAAAATTTCTAAAAACCATGCATATTAAATTATACCTTTTTACCTGAAAACGTTTCTTGAGAGTACACAATGCTAATCTTGAAAGGTTTTAGTTGATAAGCTGAAAATTGGTTCGCAAATATCTTAAAATGCACCAAATTATATCTTTTTACCTGAAAAGGTTTCTTGAAATTACAAAATGCTAATCTTGAAAGGTTTTAGCATAGAGTAATATAGAGTGGAAGGCTACCGAATATCGAAAAGCGGTCTCTAGCGGCTCGAAGAACATTATTCTTAGTCCTGAAGAGCTATTCAAAGATCATAGTCATAGGACATTCAAAGCCTTTGTCATAGATAAAAGATTCATACAGACTTTGTGCTAAACGTTCATTTAAAAAATTTTCCATCGTACAAATTTATAGATTAAAATATTATTAAATATGATGCCTAGTCAATGTTTTGTGAAAGGTTTCTTTCGCGACACAAAATCATATAAAGAACAGACTTTTTTAAACGACCTAAAAATCCTGAAATGTAAATACCCTATATAAAATTAACTAGTAATTTATTTCTTTGATTTTTGTATATTAATTCTTTAATAATTTAATTATAGAGCTAAAGAGAGCGGTTCCCGCCATTTTATTGCCCATTCCGAACCGCCAGAGAAGCTCTGTTACTCGTATACGCTAAAATACTCCTTATGGAGCCTTCCACTCTATATTACTCTATGGGTTTTAGTTAATGAGCTGAAAATTGGTTCGCAAATATCTTAAAATGAACCAAATTCTAGCTTTACCTGAAAACTTTTCCTGAGAGTTAAATTAAATTAAAACTTTTTCTTACTATAACTTTTTTCTAAATTAATCGAATGTTTTCTACATTTGATTCAATCGCGAATCAAATGTAGGGAATTTTTGTCAAATATTGAGGGAAAATAATATTTGAACTTATATATTTCTAACTTGAAATAATGATCTGAAATAAATTTTTATAATTTTTATACTATATATATTTGTCTAGATTAATTTGTAACAACTTTTAGAGAAATTTTTCTAAAAAAATTACCCTCTTGCCTAGAATCGAACAGACGAACTCTTGAACTATGGTCATTAGCTCTAATCACTAGACCAATGTCACATTAATATTTATATCTTGATTTCTTTTACTAAAACTATATATTTTTGATTTAGACTTTGTGTCTAGATAATATTGTATTCATTTGAACTCGAATGAAAATGAAAAAACACCAATAGATTTTAAATTAAGAAACATTAAATATATATTAATTAACGAGGCAAATTTGAAATTAAATTCTCAGCTTTGATTTTAAACTGATGGCTCCTATCGATTTTCATTAACCAGGCAAATTTGAAATATATATATTCGAATTTTGAAATGAAAGACTCCAATTCATTTTAAATTAAGAAACATTAAATATATTGATAATTGTTCCTCCCCCTCGCCTCTCAAAAATTAAAGATGCGAAACTTTTAAGAGACGATGTATTTTCGGTAGTTTACGGGTATACATTCCCAGGTAACACACAATATCCTCAGAATATTCTAAGAAGATTTTAATGTCCTTAGAATATCCTTAGAATATTCTGAGGATATTGTGGTTACCTGGGTTTGGAGTGTGGTTTTTTTAAAAGGAATAAAAATTTTGGACCGAGACGCTGCCCGCCAGGGCATCGATGCACGCCCTCGAAGCTCGTAATTAATATAACAAAGAATAATTGTTATATCAATGAGAATTGTTTTTGACCGCGCTTATTTGAAAAAGATATTTATCGCGAGACTACTGCGGATTACGCTTTTTGGAGAGTGGATCACATCTTTTCTCTCTTGGTCCAGACTTAAGACTCCGTAGACTCCAATAGCGTAATCCGCAATAGTCTCGCGATAAATATCTTTTTCAAATAAGCGCGGTCAAAAACAATTCTCATTGATATAGCAATTATTCTTTGTTATATTAATTATAAAAATTATAACTTTTTACTTTATCCAATGCAAAGCATGGGTAAAGTATTGTAATCGCTCTCGGGGCAAGCGTGGCTTCAAAGGGTCCTCAGGTAAAAACTACGGAACCCATGGACTCAATTAAAGTCACAAATTGTAGTATTCAATTAGGTTGAATATTAGCACGTGACGGTTTTGCCAAAAATTACAAGGGGTCTCGTCGAGAGGCCAAAAAGTGCGATTTTTTCATTTAGTGCGTGCGGATGGATGGATGGATGGATGTATGTTATCGTTTTTTTGGCCCACGATTTTTTCCACACCGTTGCACCGATTGAAATGAAATTAAAAACCTACCATTAGTTTAACAAAATGAAGCGCTGATTAGTTTTTGGTACATATCGGTCCACAAACATTAGTACTTTATTTCAGTACTTTTTAGTTTTTTCTAAATATCTTGAAAATGACTTAACCAATTTTGATGAAATTTAATATCCTAATTAAGTACCTTGGGGACCAGCAAAAAGGTTAAATAAAGTTTTTAGTAAAATTATATTTTAAAGTACTTTACTCTAGAACATATTAATATTTCAAATGAATTTGGATAAAGTTTATCAACGATCCGTTGCAGTTTATTTCTATTTTTTTCAACTTTTTATTAATGATTTTCTCAATTTGATTCGAGAAAAAAGTCTGATTTTGATTTTTAAAATCTTGAATTTGGTTTGAAACATCCTGAATTTGATTTTTAATATCCTCCAATTTGAAATGGAAAAGTCCGCACTCGATTTTTAAAATCGTGAATTTGATATAGAAAAGTCGGAATTAGAAGTTAAAAACCTATATTTACATACATCTAGTGAAATAGAACTTATCAAGAGATATAGATGTCGCCATGGCAACAGTATCAGGCTATCTACCATATATCTCACTTTTTATCTTCTTTATATTCAGCTATTTGGTTAAGAATTGAAAGAAACCTCGCATGTATACACTCACTAACTAAAAGTTATAGCTGTTTGCAATTCTGACTATGCATTATAATATATAAGTACCTGGAGCACCGAGCGATGCTCGGTAACTTTTTGCTTCAGTCAAAAGCTGTATATTTATATTATTTTTAATTTAAAATTCAGGTAAAAAGGTAAAACTTTAAAAACCGAGAAGATAGAATACTGGACTGGCTAATTGGGCATCTTCCCGAAAACAATTAAATAAAAAATAATTAAAATTTCCTAATTTTAACATATAATAATATTTGTTATAAAATATTAGTGGGTTTTAAAATTAATTAAAAAGCCAATTAATAAATAAAAGATAATTGAAAAAAATGTAAACAAACTTTTTTATTGACATTTTCATCTGTCAATAATTACTTTAATTAAGAAAACGTCAATTAAAATGAATTTTGATGAGGTCCAAACCTAGCCAGATCGCTTTCTCATCCTCAAAACTTCTTAATAGAGTTTGTTTCATCAAAATCGTTAGAGCCGTTTTCAAAATAGAAAAAAGATACAAATATATAAATATACAATTTTTGCTCGTTTAATAAGAGTAGATATATTTATTTATTGACAATGATTCATACTAATATATTATGTAAAATAATCTTAGATTATTCTTTGTTAAGCGATATATGAAAATAATAATAATAATAATACAAATTTTTGAACAAAGTTTAATTTCAAGTTCATTTCCTTTAAAAAATAAATTGGCGCGTTCTGATGTGGCCATCCACTTGACTTTAACATACAACCTGCCCCCTCACTTATATTTAATATTTAATAAAATTATTTATAATCATGTAGGGGGGTTAGATTTTGCATTTTTAGACTTCTGGGGGTCCACTGATTATGTATACAAAATTTGGTTGAGTTTGCTCAAATGGCCTAGATTTTAATTTTTAACCCCCCTCGGCCCCCTTAATTTTGGGTCGATATGCACCAAAATCTAATCAGCTCTTAATCTCAATGGACCAAAACTATGTGTGAAATTTGGTTTGGATATTCACACTAGTTTTCGAGCTAGCTCGTCCACAAATTTGCTAACGCACAGACTAACTAACAGACATTTTATAATAATAATAATAATAATAATAATCTTTATTAGCTATTTTCAGCTATAACATATACAATAATAGTATGCAAGAACATACAATGTTAACATCACAAAAATAACAATATACAATGATAATATCACAAAAACAAGAGAAAACAATACAACACAATACAATTTAACAATACAATGCAATAATGACGCAATCACAATACAACATTATAATTTTCGACAAAACAATTATTATCTCGAAAAATATAATTTTTTCGATGTTCACTTATTAGAGCTTTTTTGTAGACCGAAATGACATGGTTTCGCTCAATTTTTTTAATCAAAATAGTTTCAGCCATTTTTTAGATATTTTGAAAAAAAAAGGAAAAAACACTTTTTTCATACAAGATTACAATACTTGACAATACCCTGTATGATTAAGTAATAAATTGGCACGTTCTGATGTGGCCATCCACTTGACTTTACCATACAACCTGGCCTCTCTCTTATATTTAATATTTAATCAAATTATTTATGTAAGGGGGGTTAGTTTTTGATTTTTTAGACTTCTGGGGGCCCACTGATTATGTACTATACACAATTTGGTTGAGTTTACTCAAATGACCTAGATTTTTATTTTTTGACCCCCCCCCCCCTCCCGCCCAATTTACGCCCCAGAAAAAAACCGTTTTGTTATTATAGGTTAATTTTTTAGTATATTTCATTTTACTTATTTTTACTTTACGATACAGAGTATGGTCAAGTATTGTAATCGTGTATAAAAAAGTGGGTTTTTTTGTTTCTTTTTTTCAAAATATCTCAAAAACTGCTGAAACTATTTTGATTAAAAAAATTGAGCAAAACCATGACGTTTCGGTCTACAATAAAGCTTTTAATAAGTGAACATCGAATAAATTATATTTTTCGAGATAATAATTGTTTTGTCAAAATGTCTGTGCGTTACCAAATTTTTGTAGACGAGCTAGCTCAAAAACTAGTCTGGATATCGAAACAAAATTTCACACGTAGTTTTGATCCATATCGACCCAAAATTAAAGGTGGTGGAGGGAGGTTAAAAATTAATAATCTAGGCCATTTGAGCAAATTCAACCAAATTTTGTATACATAATTCGTGGGCCCACAGAAGACTAAAAATGCAAAAACTACCCCCCCCCGCCCCTTACATGATTATAAATAATTTTATTAAATATTAAATATAAGAGAGGGGACAGGATTATTAGTAAAGTCAAGTGGATGGCCACATCCGAACGTGTCAGTTTATTTTAGTTTCTTCTTCGAGGCGATACCCGAAACGAGCGTCGGCGCCTCTCCACATATACCTGTGCTGTGTGTGTTTAGTTGTTTTTACACAGATATACGGGACCTACTTTGTAACGCCGGTTCCGAAAGGCTAATTTGGAGAGGTTACTTGGCAATTACACTCTTGGTAGGTTGCCATTACTTTCCAAGAGGAGGCGACTGCAAATATCTATCTGTCGACACTTGGTCTCGAACCAGCGATCTTCGAGTCAGCGTCCCAACACTCTAGCCACTGACCCACAGTGTGTTAGTTTGAAAATATTATAATTTTAATTTCAACCCCCCCCCCTCACCTCTTAATTTTGGGTCGATTTCAACCAAAATCTAATCAGCTCTTAATCTCAATGCACCTAAACTTCATGTGAAATTTTGTTTTGATATTCAGACTAGTTTTTGAGCTAGCTCGTCCACAAAAATTTGGTAATGCACAGAGTTAGTAACAGACATTTTTTTCGACAAAACAGTTAATATCTCGAAAAATATGATTTTTCGATGTTCACTTGTTAGAGCTTGTTTGTAGACCGCATTGCCATGGTTTCGACAAATTGATTTTAATCAAATTAGTTTCAGCCGTTTTTGAGATATTTCGAAAAAAAGAAACAAAAAAAAACACTTTTTTTATGCACCATTACAATACCCTGTATGGTAAAGTAAAAACATGAAATAATTATAATTTACTGAATATTAAATATTATTTACATAAAACTAATGAAATACAACTTATCAAGAGATAGATGTCGCCATGACAACAATATCATGCTATTTCATACTTTTTATATTCAGCTAGTTAAGAATTGAAGGAATCCTTGCATACACTCACTAACTCCAAGTTATAGATGTTTGCAATCCTGACTGTACATTATAATATATAATATATTTATTTATTGACAATGATTCATACTAATATTATGTAAAATAATCTTGGATTATTCTTTGCTATTCATTAAGCGTATTTGAAAATAAGAAGAATTTGAACAAAGTTGTTTTTCAAGTTCATTTCCTTTTAAAACTTGGTTCACTTAACATAGTTAATTTTAATGTAAATCGGAATGTTATCTTATATGTAGACGTGATCTTACATACATTATCTTAGAAAGAAATACTTTGAAACTCTATATTAATATAACTAGTTTTAGGATTCTTATATCTCTATGTTCACCGACTTCCAGGCTAAACGGCTTAACTGATTGATTTGAAATTTTAAACATAGACTCCTGAGGAGTCAAGCAATTCGTCTGATTCATAAAAAGTGAAATTTTAATCCCAGGAGGAACTTTTTTTGCTATTTTATTCTCTAATTGAATTTTTTCTACAAATTTATATTTAATCTTTTTCAAACTCAGAAAAAGTTTACTATAATACAATTTTTAAATAAAATATATGCGCAATTTCTAATTATTACAATAAATAAAATATAGTATAACCTCAGTATCTCGGCAAAAATGACACGGTCATCAGAGTATTACCTCTATAAGTATACGGGGTTGGGGATAGGGTCAGTGGTTTGGGGAGTGGTTGTAGATGGAGGAGAGAGAGTGTTGAAGTGGGGGGTCCAGGGTGTGAAGCCCCTTGGCTAGCATGTGGCCCACCGAAGGCGGGCCTTGCAGCTAGTCTCTTTATAAATGATAATCTTTTTATGTTGAGAAATATCAGCTTTCCAGTGGCGGACATTGACTTTTCAACCAGGGGATGTTGTCTAAAAAAATACCCTTCATTTTTTTTTAAATTTTCTTTTATTATTCGACTTTTTTCTTTGCAATTTTCATCATAGAATATTCGTTATTTTTCAAATTTAACATTAAATTTGTTATGACACGCGGTATGAAAATACTCTAAATGTTTAGAAATTTTAGGATGTGCCGCATCCACAAATTACTCTACTGAAAATAAACTTCCCTTTTTTAAAACACCACTGGAGTCTTACATTCGATTCGATACGCCACTACATTATACTGAGAAGATACCTGTTTGTAAAGGATTAGCCTAAAAGCCGAAAAATCGTATAGGTAATTATAATTATTTAATTTTAATGAATTGGCTATGGAATGAGATATGAAATGGTTGAAATAAAACGTTTATCTCTTATATAATACTTTATTTTAAGCAGACGTGATCGATATTTTACGCGTTTCGAGCGCTACCCCGCTGCTCTTCATCAGTGCACGTCAACTGGAAAAGATCATAAATGGCCCCTTAACCAATTGATTAAAATTAAATAGGCCCACCAAAAACGGTTCTTTTTAAATATAATTATTTAGAATCAATTTCAATTATTTTTTTTAAGCTTTCAAAAGTCAGAAATCATTAATTAATTAATTTCTATGAATAAAATGGAAACTATTCGAGTCATTTCAAATAAATTTAGTGTATCAAATGCAAATTAAAAAAAAAGTATTGCTCCGAAAGGGGTTCATCCCTCAGATTAATTTATGAATAAAATCGAAACAATTTGGGTAATTTCAAATAAATTTTCTGTATTAAAATTCAAAATTTTTAAAAATCTCTTGTCCCGAAAGGGGGTTACCCCCGCCCGGACCCTTCCCAGCAGTCAGTGTTACGCACGCAAACCTTTTTTACTTTATATTCCTCCGGGTCAACAATGGCGCAATGTTGGCAACCCTAATCGGAATCAAAACCAAATCTTGCATGATGGAATGATTTTACTCCACGTTTCATCCGGCCAACATGCAAGGGCGGTTCCAGGGGGGCGGAGGGGACGATCGCCCATACAGGCCCGTGTTCGGCGGGAGTGCAACACGCGTGTCGCACGCAGAGGCCAAAATACGGCGGCCAAATCGACAGGGAAATTATAGCAATTTTTTTTTATTTTAATGAACTTAAAATATGAGATATGAATTTGTGAAAAATTTTAAAATTGCAAACAAAGTTCTCTGCGCGCGCCCCCCCCCGCCCCCGCCCCCCCCCCGCTTGGACAATTCGATCGCGACACACTTTCGAGATAAATAGTAGATCTCTTTATATACATCGGGCACCTTATATACATTCTCCCCCCCCCCCCATAAAAAATTCCTGGATCCGCCTCCTGCCAACATGCCGACTGTGCCAAATCACAGGGTTGATGATGTGTGTTAATAATTACACCATCATTAATAATACGAAATTGGACATTAGAAAAAAAAAAAAAATTAAAAGCGACCGGTGAGTTATGGAAATGTCTAAACTGGGTCTAGGATATATCTATCACTGTAAGATCGAATGCAACAAGTGGAAATGTTCTGTCCGAATCCCCTTGGTGGTGGTGGTGGTTGGTTATTATCATTATTATCGGTGCTGAGTTCGATGACCAGCAGCAGGACGGGGACTATGACGTAATAAAGAGCTCGGGGCGCGCCCCGCCCGTCCATTCATGAACTAACTCAGCTGCCTAGCTAGGCTAGACACGGAAAACACACACTCACAATCAATCCGAAACATGAAAATTTTCCACTATATGTCATCCCATTCTATAAATAGTCCTGCACGTAATTAATAGATTCTATTATCTATCTATGTAAAAACATTATATAAAACAGCTTAAATAAAATACATACATATTATTATACACACACACTCTTTGTTCTTGGAAATGAATCTTAGAACGAGATTTTGTTTTGCCCAACCAGATCATCTATTTATCTTATCTATTTTGTCTTTACATTGGTCCAAATCGCCTCCAATTTTGGATGCACACGTTTCAAGAAAAGTTATCAAAGAAAACACCTTCAACGAAATTCCTGTCTGTCTGCCTGTATGTCTGTTTTGTGTCCAGTGGGTAATAATTACTTGGCCCCTTGGGATCTTGTGTGGAAAACTAAACATTTCATAGATGAATTAACATCCAAACAGACAATATACTAGAAAAAACAAAAAAATAATTTTTTAAGAAAAAATAAAAACCGACTTCCAGAAAATTAAATGCAACAAATAAAATACACTAAAAGGTATAAAATAATTATTATCTTATTTAGTTACAACTAAACGACGAAATATTAACATGAAATTACTTTTAAAGTCGGTGCCAAACAAACTATACCTATAAGCGAGCATACCCTCCAAACGTACTAAGTAAAGATTCGAATCGAAGTGCGATTCATAAAAGGTATATGTTTGGCACCAACTTCAAAAAGTAATTTCGTGTTAATATTTCGTCGTTTAGATTATAACTAAATAAGATAATAATTATTTTATACCTTTTAGTGTATTTTATTTGTTGCATTTAATTTTTGAAGTCGGTTTTTATTTTTTTCTTAAAAATTATTTTATTTTTCTCTTTTTAGTGATGTTATTAATAGTGATCATATCAGAACTTGATCAAATTAATATGGCACCATCCCCAGAGACACCCCCTTTCGGATAAAAAAAGAACCATCGAAATCGGTTCATAAACAAAGAGGTTAGGTCTAAACAAACCTAATAAAAAAGGAGTCCTAATACTCTATGAAGTGAAAAACGAAAAAAAAAATGGGACCAATCGGAAGCTAGACTGGACCCAATGCAAAAATCTCCCCTCTGTGGCGAAATCTGCAGCAAGGAAGATTGGCTTCTTATTCAGGTCCAAGCTGATTTTACAAACCCCCACAACTTCTCACCATCTACAAGGCCCAAATCCGCCCCTGTCTCGAATACGGCTCTCATCTGTGGAGAGGAGCCTCAAAATATTCTCTTGCTACCCTTGATGCAATTCAGAAACGAGCCGTCAGGCTAATTGACGATTCTACCCTCACCGACTCCCTCGACTCGCTGGCTCATCGAAGAGATGTCTCCGCCCTTTCCCTTTTTCTATAGATACTATCACGGCAGGTGCTCTGATGAGATAAAATCAATAATTCCCCCCAAAGCATGCTTTGCACGCAGCACACGTTTTGCCGACTCCCAACACTCTTTCGCGGTCAAATTAGAAAAGTGCCGGACCACTTCATTCGCGAATTCATATATCCCCATGACTTCAAGGAACTGGAACTCTCTCCCAGCCTCTATCTTTCCCAGCACCTATGATCTTCAAACCTTCAAAACCAGGGTGCATAGACACCTACGTCTACACCCTCTCACTTAATCAACTTTCCCTTCTCTTCGGTAATGCAAGGGTCTTTTCGAGATCCATAGGGGCTACATCTTTACTGGTGCACCCCTTCTTGCATTCGATTGCATTAAAAAAAAAAAAAAAAAAAAAAAATTTTCAAAATCGGTTGAGAATTGGCGGAGATATGAGGTAACATAGGCACAAAAAAAAAAAAAAAAAAAAAAATTTCAATCGAATAGAGAACCTCCTCCTTTTTTGGAAGTCGGTTAAAAACAAAAACAACAACAAGATATTTTAATACAGTAGAGTACCGAAAACTCAGCCTAATGTGGACCGAAGGGTGGCGGAGTTTGTGAAAATGCCGGATTATCGGGAATGGGGTTAAAAAAGAATAAGTACGAGTGTTTTCTCAGAAAATACAGTACTCTTGTATGTATTGTCTGCTTGAGAATAAAACAGAGAATAAACTGCCCAAATACTCTTAAAAGCTGGAGATATTCTAATGAAATTATGTATTTGGATCAGATCTCTTCTAACTTAAAATATAAGCTATAGAATATTTTGATATTTTGACCCCAAAAGGAAGTTTTGGGGTGTTTCGTGAGTCAATAATAGAAATTATAAAATAACAGGTAAAATATTAACTCTACAGCAAAAGCAATGTTGTAGAGGATGTGATTTCTGACAACTTTAGTTTAAAAAAAATTCCGGGAAAATCCACCCAATAGGGGGGGGGCAAAAATTAAAATTCTAGCCGTTCAACCAAAATTAGTATACATAATCTGTAGATCCCCAGAAGGCTAGAACTGCAAAAATTTGCCAACCAAAATGGAAGAACTGGGGCTCAAAAATTGAAATAGTATTCGTAATAGACAAAAAACGGCTGGAGATATTCTAAAGAAATTTCGGCTATTTGGATCAGATATTCTTTAACCTAAAATTTGAGCTGTAGAATATTTTGATATTTTGACTCCAAAAAGGTGGCTTAGGGAGGGGGGATGAGGTTGGAAATAATGGAAATTATTAAATAGTTCCTGAACTATTAACAATTCCGAAATTCCATTAGAAGCAAATTTGTAGAGAATGTGATTTCTGACAACGTTTGTTTAAAGAAATTCTCAAAAAAACCGCCCAAAAAAAGGGGAGGGGGGGGGGAGATGAATCAAAAAACTAAAATCCTAGCGCTTTGAACCAAACTCAACCAAAATTTGTATACGCAATTTGTGGACCTCTACAACTCAACAACAAACCAACTAAAATGGATAGAAGTCCCTAGGGGGCAAAACTTCCTGGTTAGTAAGGGGGCGTCCATAAATTACGTCACACGAATTTCAAGATTTTTAGACCCCCACCCCTCCCGTATCATATTTTCATGTGGCTCCCATGTATTGTGACGTCATACTATCATTTTTACACCCTATAATATAATAATTGTAGATTGTATATTTGAAATTTTTTTAATTTGTCTTTTGTGACATCACCATTTTTAAGACCCACTACATGCCCCTCCTTCCTTACTGTGTGACGTAATCTATGGTCGTCCCTAAGCGGGCTTCGCATCTAGTCTTGAATAAAATCCTAAATTTTGAGCAACATATCGAGTTGGTTAATCCTGATAAAAAGTCTATAATATAGTAATTTCCAAAGTGATTTATTTATTTATTTTTATTTTTAAGAAATCCTTAAAAAAGTGTATTAAATAGCCTAAAGCGTTTTTAGCGAGCATTTGCATGGGTGGGTAGAGAACATCCGCTGACAACTTTCACTGTATTGGATTGAACCAACTTCCTGGCAGTAAGTGTGGCCAAGTTAGATATATATTATAGAAAACACTTAAATAGGTATAAGTAGGAAACTATAAGGTCAGAGGTCTGCGAATTGTCAGCGGGGCTTCTGAAATAGACCCGTATTTTGTATCAATTTTCGATTGCTAAACAAACTGAAAAGATTACCTTACAAAACAGACGACATATTGATCAACCATTAGGTACTCTAAATAGATATAACAAATCAGAGGAAAAAAGGAAACAATTAAACACCGTGTTAAATCATACGACCAATCGCAACGTTTCGCTAATTTATTGTAGTATCATAAGCCTATATACAAAAACTAAATACAATTGAATAAATCACAATCATTAAAATTTACCCAGAAATTCATATTTTTACCCTGATCAAATTATTTTCTAACACTTTGTCATTCAATTTGTCTTCCCATTAGAATACATATATATATATATATATATATATATATATATATATATATTGTATACAATTCTCATCTGTCTGATTCTTTGGGGAATCGAAACAGATGAATTTTTGATTCAGTTTTTCAATAATAAATTTTATTTAGAATGTATACCAGGTGTATAACCTTAAATCCGCTGTTTGCTCATCGATGGCGCTAGTGCTCGTATTGAACTACCATGGACACGCCATACATTTTATTTCATGAGTTTAACGTCTGACAACATTAATCAGTGATCATTGTTAACAATTTCATAACACAAAAGTCTGTTTTTTCCTTGGGTAATCATGTCCAGTTTTGTGCCAAAAAAGAGCATATGCTCGAATGCTTGTGGAGGCCTATAGGCGACAGTGCTTTATCGGAAGCGACCTGCAGGGATTGGTTTCGGCGGTTCAAAGATGGGCAATTTTGACCTGTGGGACAAGAAGCGTGAAAACTCGGCCCAAGAAGGTTGAGGACCATCAATTGCAGGCTCTTTGGACGAGGACGATACGCAATCGCAGAAAAATGCTTGCCGAGCAATTGGGCGTTACTCAACCAGCCATTTCTAAGCGGCTACGTGCTATGGGGAAAGGTTCAAAGGATCGGAAAATGGATGCCGCATGAATTGAACGACAGGCAGATGGAGGAGCGCCAAAACACATGCGAAATCTTGCTTGCCAGACAAAAAAGAAAAGTCGTTCCTCGCATCGGATTGTGACAGGCGATGAAAAGCGGGTAAATATTTCGAAAACCCTAAACGCAAAAAATCATGGGTTGACCCCGGCCAACCATCAACATCTTTCTCAAGACCAAATCGCTTCGGACGGAAGACGATGCTGTGCGTTTGGTGGGATCAGCAGGGAATCGTTTACTATGAGACGTTGAAACCTGGTGAATCTGTCAACGCCGACCGCTACCACCAACAACTGATCAAATTGCACCGTGCTCTGCGTGAAAAAAGACCGTATTATCAACAAAGACATGAAAAGCTGATTTTTCTCCACGACAACGCACCATCGCACACGTCAAAAATGGTCCAAAACTACATGGAGACACTCAACTGGGAGCTGCTACCCCATCCCGCTTATTCACCAGACTTGGCCCCTTCAGACTACCACCTGTTTTCGTCAATGGGCCACGCGCTCGCTGAGCAGCACTTCGATTCATACGAAGACGTCCGAAAATGGCTTGATGAGTGGTTTGCCTCAAAAGAGAAGGGATTTTTTTGGCGTGGTATCCACAAATTGCCCGAGAGATGGGAGAAATGTGTAGCTAGCGAGGGCAAGTACTTTGAATAAATTTGATTTTGCTTTCTATGAAAAAACCATGTGTTTTTTTGACTAAAAAACAGCGGATTTAAGGTTATACACCTAGTATATGTTAACATTTTCTTTAGATGAAGCGAAAGTTAAAACTTTTATCAGGTCACAGCCCTATTTTGGTGCACTTGGGACCAGACTCGCTTTGATAGTGAACCAAGAATTGAAAAAGATACAGGACCCAGCCGGGTATGATTCGACATCTTCTGCGTTAAGCCCGCAAATGCCTTCTCCATTTAGGCGATGGATCCCCTGACTAGATCCTATAATCAAATCTTATATATATTCAACTCTCTAGTTCAATCACGTTTCGATTCCTCAAAGAATCAGACAGATGAGAATTGTAATAAATTAATAACAACCATACTATTAGGAAAATAGAAGAAACCGTGATTGAACTAGAGAGTTGAAATATATATAAGATTTGATTATAGGATCCAGTCAGGGGATCCATCGCCAAATGAAGAGGCATTTGCGGACTTGTCCAGAAGATGTCGGATCACACCGACTGGGTCCTGTATCTTTTTCTCAACTCTTGGTTCACTATCAAAACGAGTCTGGTCCCAATTGCACCAAAATAGGGCAGTGACCGGATAAAAGTTTTAACTTTCGCTTTCATTTAAAAATGTTAACATATATATATAACAATTAGAATACATTACATAACACCAATATTTGTTTAGAGTAACAATTTTTGTATAGAGCCGGATGAAGCTACAATAAATTAGCGAAACGTTGCGATTAGTCGTATGATTTAACACGGTGTTTAATTGTTTCCATTTTACTTTACGTTTCTTAAAAAATTTTATTTTCCTCTTTTTAGTGATGTTATTAATAGTGATCCTATCATCAGAACTTGACCAAATTAATATTGCACCATCCCTAAGATACCCCCTTTTCAATAAAAAAAGAATCATCGAAATCGGTTCATAAACAAAGAAGTTAGTCCTGAACAAACCTAACAAAAAAGGTCTAATACCTATGAAAAAAATCGGTTGTCTGTAAAGTCGGTTTACTGACGATAGTTGAACGTGACAACGTCATAAGAAAATACTGATGGAATGGTATTTTCTTATGACGTTGTCACGTTCAATATCGTCAGTAAACCGACTTTACAGACAACCGATTTTTTTCATAAAATTCTTCGTTCAGAAAATCATTTTAAATTTACAAAATACTTGAATAAAATTTATTGTTTAAATTTCTACTCGACTGTTAAAATTTAATTTTTGATTTTATTATTTTATAATAATAAATTTTGTATTGACATTATTTCTTTCAGCAAGTAAACTGAATAAAAGTTGTTGTTCAATTAGTTACTTAATTATTTTTGCAAATTTAATTGTAATTTGTTGTAAAAAAGTAATAATTTTGAATAATTTATTATAAGAATAAACTGTGATTAAATTATTGTTCATAAATCTTAAATTTAAAATTTAAAATTTGGAAACATCATTAAAATTTTTGTAACTGTAGCTTTTAAAAAGCCCGCCTCAATCTTTGTCGCTCATTCCGCGCTCTCGCTTGCACTTCAAGCCTTAAAGGGAACGCCTCAGAGCGAGGTAACGCCGCATGAGTCATGTTTTTTCGTGCGTGCAGTCGGCTCCATCAGAATTATAAGACGGTGTCACGTCGAAAAGAATGTGACCAATCGGACCAAGGTAGACTGGACCCTGATAACGCAACAAAAATTTTCAAAATCGGTTGACAATTGGCGGAGATATGAGGTAACATAGGCACAAAAAAAAAAAAATTCATTCGAATAGAGAACTCTCCTTTTAACCGACTTCAAAAAAGGAGGAGGTTCTCTATTCGACTGAATTTTTTTTTTTTTGTGCCTATGTTACCTCATATCTCCGCCAATTGTCAACCGATTTTGAAAAATTTTTGCATTGGGTCCAATCTAGCTTCCGATTGGTCCCATTTTTTTTTCGTTTTTTTTCATAGGTATTAGACCTTTTTTATTAGGTTTGTTTAGACCTAACCTCTTTGTTTATGAACCGATTTCGATGGTTCTTTTTTTATCCGAAAGAGGGTGTCTTAGGGATGGTGTCATATTAATTTGGTCAAGTTCTGATGATATCATCACTATTAATAACATCACTAAAAAGAGAAAAATAAAAATAATTTTTAAGAAAAAATAAAAACCGACTTCAAAAAATTAAATGCAACAAATAAAATACACTAAAAGGTATAAAATAATTATTATCTTAGTTAGTTACAACTAAACGACGAAATGTTAACATGAAATTACTTTTTGAAGTCGGTGCCAAACATATACCTTTTATGAATCGCACTCGACGGACTACTTAGTACGTTTGGCGGGTACGCTCGCTTATAGGTATAGTTTGTTTGGTACCGACTTCAAAAGTAATTTCATGTTAATATTTTGCCGTTTAGTTGTAACTAAATAAGATAATAATTATTTTATACCTTTTAGTGTATTTTATTTGTTGCATTTAATTTTTTGAAGTCGGTTTTTATTTTTTCTTAAAAATTATTTTGAAGTCAGTTAAAAATAAAAGTAAAAAGAATAGATTAGAAATTTTTTAAATGATATTCTAACAGCCCCCCCCCCTTCTCAAAACTCACTCTATCAATTCTACATTGTCCTCTGGAGTGACAATTTCTAATTTATAGTCGTGTCTACTCACTAAATGTGAAATCGGCTCTACTACTAGAGAGG
The DNA here is from genome assembly GCA_024734495.1 of Forficula auricularia. NCBI lineage: Eukaryota > Metazoa > Arthropoda > Insecta > Dermaptera > Forficulidae > Forficula > Forficula auricularia. The sequence continues at coordinate 2,479,574 of JALMQS010000144.1, forward strand.
GAACCAACCACGCCTCATATAAATAATATTCTTCTCATTCGCCTCAACTATAACCACACACACACACACACACACACAATGTGGAAACTTTTTGTAGCCTAGAGATAAAAGGGATGCAACATCATAGACTAAACCGGTATTTAAAAAAAAAATAATAATAATAATTCATTGTCATTTGGATGCTCTCTCTCTCTGACTGTTTCGATGTCGAAAACCACCTGCAAACTGCTTTGTACGTGAAACTTCATTATTATTTTTAACCGACTTCAAAAAAGGAGGAGGTTCTCTATTCGACTGAATTTTTTTTTTTTTTTTTTTTTTGTGCCTATGTTACCTCATATCTCAGCCAATTGTCAACCGATTTTTGAAAAAAAAATTTGCATTGGGTCCAGCCTACCTTCCGATTGGTCCCATTTTTACTTTATCCAATGCGAAGCATGGGAGAAAGTATTGGAATCGCTCTCGAGGCAAGCGCGACTTCAAAGGGTCCTCAGGTAAAGACTACGGAACCCATGGACTCAATTAAGGTCACAAATTGAAGTATTCAATGAGATTGAATTTTAGCACGTGACGGTTTTGCTAAAAATTACCTGGGATCTCGTCGAGAGGCCAAAAAGTGCCATTTTTTTTGGAAGTGCGTGCGGATGGATGGATGAATGTACTGTGTGTTATCGTTTTTTTCGTCCACGATTTTTTCCACACCTTTGCTGATTGAAATGAAATTGAAAACCTACCATTAGTTTAACAAAATGAAGCGCTGATTAATTTTTGGTACATATCGGTCCACAAACATTAGTACTTTATTTCAGTACTTTTTTAGTTTTTTCTAAATATCTTGAAAATGACTTAACCAATTTTGATGAAATTAATATCCTAATTAAGTACCTTGGGAACCACAAAAAAGGTTAAATAAAGTTTTTAGTAAAATTATATTTTAATGTACTTTACTCAAGAACATATTAATATTTCAAATGAATCTGGATAAAGTTTAGCAACGATCCGTTGCAGTTTATTTTTCATAGGTATTAGACCTTTTTTATTAGGTTTGTTTAGACCTAACCTCTTTGTTTATGAACAGATTTCTATGGTTCTTTTTTTATCCGAAAGGGGTGTCTTAGGGATGGTGTCATATTAATTTGGTCAAGTTCTGATGATATAATCACTATTAATAACATCACTAAAAAGAGAAAAATAAAAATAATTTTTAAGAAAAAAATAAAAACCGACTTCAAAAAATTAAATGCAACAAATAAAATACACTAAAAGGTATAAAATGATTATTATCTTATTTAGTTACAACTAAACGACGAAATATTAACATGAAATTACTTTTTGAAGTCGGTAGCCAAACATATACATTTTATGAATCGCACTCGACGGATCTTACTTAGTACTTTTGGCTGGTACGCTCGCTTATAGGTATAGTTTGTTTGACACCGACTTCAAAAAGTAATTTCATGTTAATATTTCTTCGTTTAGTTGTAACTAAATAAGATAATAATTATTTTATACCTTTTAGTGTATTTTATTTGCTGCATTTAATTTTTTGAAGTCGGTTTTTATATTTTTTCTTAAAATTATTTTTATATAACATAATGACTAGCCTCTAGGCCAGAGGTGTCCAACCTTTTGGCTTACCCGGGCCGCATTTGAAGAAAAAACATATGCCTCGGGCCTCATATAAAATATACTAATTCTATTGATATCTGTTAATCAAATAAACTGACACGTTCTGATGTGCCCATCCACTTGACTTTACCGTACACCTTGGCCCCTCGCTTATATTTAATTTTTAATAAAATTATTTATAATCATATAGGGGGGTCAGTTTTTCCATTTTTAGATTACTCGGGGTCCACTGATTATGTATACAAAATTTGGTTGAGTTTGCTCAAACGTCCTAGATTTTTAATTTTTAACCCCCACTCCACCCACCTTAATTTTGGTTCGATATGCACCAAAATCTAATCAGCTCTTAATCTCAATGGACCAAAACTACGTGTGAAATTTTGTTTCGATATTCACACTAGTTTTTGAGCTAGCTCGTCCACAAAAATTTGATAACGCACAGACTAACTAACACATTTTTGAGAAAACAATTATTATCTTGAAAAATATAATTTTTTCGATGTTCACTTATTAGGCTTTTTTGTAGAGCGAAAGGCCATGGTTTCGCTCAATTTTTTTAATCAAAATATTTTCAGCCGTTTTTGAGATATTTCGAAAAAGAAAAACACTTTTTTCATGCACGATTACAATACTTGACCATACCCTGTATGGTAAAGTAAAAATGTTTTACATGTTGAGAATGATTTAACCAAAGTACCTACCTATAGCTTAAAAAAAACATTTTTCATGTTTTCTAATTCAAATTATTAATTATTTAATCAGTAGCACTTATTAGCAGCAAAAATTAACACCTTATTGGGGTTTTGACTGAAAATATTTGAAAATCCGCCTGTGTGTGTCGACATCGTCGCGCAAGCCGATTATAACACGTAAATAAATAAATAAATAAATCTTTATTACTCGACCTGCTTAGAGGCACAAGTCCTCGGTGGCTAGGTCAACAAAACATCAATACAAATTAACTACAGAAATTAATAAACATAAATACAAATCAATTAAAAGAAATTAACAATTAACAAACAAGAAAAAGAAAAAAATAGAAATGTATGCTCATTTACAAATAACATGATCATAGATTTCCATCAAAAGACAAAACGTAATTGAAATAATTCCGCGCAAAAACCCGATACCAGGAGCAAACGACGCATTAGCCATCCCGACATTTGTCATAAGTTGTTAAGGAAACCTGGTCAAAACCTTAACAAGGATGGTATGACCTCTCTCTACCTCAGGTAATCTCTGCTTGTGAGAATTAAATAAAATTTTGCACAACTCTAGGACATTAGGACTTGACAAAATTTATAATTGATTTAATCATAGGGGGCAGAGGACTATAAACCCAGGTAGTAACAGACAGACTGTTCCACAAATCAATGCCAGATCCTACAAATGAATGTAAACCGATATTTTTCAAGAAGAAGAAGAATATATACTATATATATTTGTCTAGATTAATTTGTAACAACGCTTAGAGAAATTTCTCTAAAAAATTACCGTCTTGCCTAGAATCGAACCTACGAACTCTTGAACTAAGGGCATCAGCTCTAGCCATTACACCAATGCAACATTAATATTTATATCTTGATTTCTGCTACTAAAACTATATATTTTTGATTTATACTTTTTGTTGAGATAATATTGTATTTATTTGAACTCGAATGAAAATCAAAAAACACCAATAGATTTTAAATTAAGAAACATTAAATATATATTAATTAACGAGGCAAATTTGAAATATAATTGTCAGCTCGGATTTTAAACTGATGGCTCCAATCGATTTTCATTAACCAGGCAAATTTGAAATATAATTGTAATTTTGAAATGAAAGACTCCAATTCATTTTAAATTAAGAAACATTAAATATATTTTTTGTAATTAATTAAATTAATTGAACCGCGTAAATTTGAATAATTTCCATGATTCAGCCTGCGAATTTTTTGCAGTTCATAAATCATTTCATTATTTTTGTTTTGAAAAGGAAAATGAAATTTAAATTTAAATTTAAATATATTCATAATTATTCTCTCCCCCCCCCTCCACTCAAAAATTAAAGAGGCGAAACTTTTAAGAGACAATGTATTTTCGGTAGTTTACGGGTATACATTTGGAGTGTGGTTTTTTAAGAGGAATACAATTTTTGGACCGAGACGCTGCCCGCCAGGGCACCAGCTCCGGAGGGCCGAGCTTCGAGGGCGTGCCGAAGGCTTCTTAATATATAAATACATACTTTAATTCCGAAAAGCCTCAAAATGTACTTTTATTTAGAGATATTTCGTTGAAGGCCAGTATAGCGCACATAAATGAGTCAATAAATAGATGTGCATAATGTTTGTTTGCCTTGAGTGCAAACGAGCCTATTAATAAGCAAACTAATTCATTTCTAAAAAGTAAATTTTATACATGATTACTAACTATACTTCTATTTCATTATAATTTTAGATGAATTAAAAATATTTAATGATTACTATGTATAAAAAAAATACTAAGCATGACCAGACAGTTTTTTTTAGAATTCTATCGATTTTCCCTGAATGCAATCAATTTATATTATACCTATAGTCTAAAGAATTACAAATACTTGAAAAACTTGTAAAATTCCTGGTAAGTATTGAATACCGGCTAGAATGAATACAATAACGATTTAATACAAATCGATCAACCAATATTGTACACTTTATGATGTAACTTTTAATATATTACAGTAGAGTTTTTTCTTTTTAATTTTTCCCCTGTAATATTGAAGCTTAGAAAACAGGAAGTTGCTATTGAAGACATATGTATGGAGCATAGCCATGTACGGACGTGAAACCTGGACAATTAGAGAAGCGGAGAGAAAGAGATTAGAGACTTTCGAAATGTGGTGCTACAGAAGAATAGGTAAGGAATATCAAATGGATGGATAAAATTACAAATGAAGAAGTTCTTGGAAGAATCGGAGAAAGAAGAACCTTGTGGAAGAGTCTGAAGAAGAGAAGAGGTCAGGTGATGGGCCACACACTGAGACATGGGGGATCTTGGAGGGGGAGGTGGGAAAGAAAAGGGGAAGGGGAAGACCCAGATTAGAATATTTCAACCAAATAATTGGGGATATGGGATGCCAGACATTTAGAGAGGTCAAACAGCTGGCGGGGGACAGAGTCGAGTGGAGACGGATTGTTGCATCAAACCAGTCTTAGGACTGTATACTCGATGATGATGATGATGAATATTGAAAGAAGAATTTTTATTTAAGCTCTATAATACTCTGGGGTATATGAGTAAAACCAGTGACTAGGATGTAGTTTACTACAATTTTGTCATACTGTAAGAACAATTTTTAATTACTAAACATACAGAGTCGGTTGGGAGTTTTGCTCGAAGCCGAAATTTGAAAAATGTTATTACTTTACCATACAGCGATTTGGTCAAGTATTGTAATCGTGCATGAAAAAAGTGTTTTTTTCCTTCTTTTTTCCGACATATCTCAAAAACGGCTGAAACTATTTTGATTAAAAAAATTGAGCAAAACCAAGGTATTTCGGTCTACAAAAAAGCTCTTTTAAGTAAACATCGAAAAAATTATATTTTTCGAGATAATAATTGTTTTGTCAAAATGTATGTGTTCTCTAGTCTGTGCGTTACCAAATTTTTTGTTCACGAACTAGCTCAAAAACTACTGTGAATATCGAAACCAAATTTCACACTTAGTTTTGGTCCCATTGAGATTAAGAGCTGATTAGATTTTGGTGCATATCGACCCAAAAATTAAGGGGGTCGAGGGGGGGGGTTAAAATCTAAAAATCTAGGCCATTTGAGCAAACTCAACCAAATTTTTTATACATAATCATTGGGACCCCTAAAGTCTAAAAATGCAAAAAACTAACCGCCCAAAATAGGGGGGGAGGTGGTATAAAGTCAAAAAATGAAAATCTTGCCCATTAACCAAACTCAACCAAATTACATAATCAGTGGAACCCCAGAAGTATAAAAATGCAGAAACTAACTCCCCCTACATGATTATAAATAATTTTAGGGGCCAGGTTGTATGGTAAAGTCAAGTGTATGGCCACATCAGTACACGTCAGCTTATCTATATATATAAAATTCTTTGCCCGATACACTCACTCACTCACTCACTCATCATCAAAACAGCCAGAACCACTGGACATAGAAACATGAAATTTGGAGAGGATATTACATCTATGACATAGGGGCTCACTAAGAAAGGATTTTTCGAAATTCGACCCCTAAGGGGGTCAAGGGAGCAAAGTGTGTTTTCACTGATTATGCGATATCTCTTAAGGACGATAAAATATCTACTTGCTTTTTTACTTATAAAAATACTAAATTAAAATATCTAAAAACTAATTTCAGGATTTTTTGAAATTCGACCCCTAAAAGGGTCAAAAGGGGCAAAATATCTTTGCAATGTGTTTACACTAATTATGCATTTTCAATTAAGATACGATAAGATATTTACTTGATTTTTACTTAATAAAATTCTAAATACAAATATCTAAAAAGTAATTTCAGGATTTTTTGAAATTCGACTCAAACTATCCAAAATGTGAGTGGGGGCAAAAATTAAAACTCTCTCCTATCTTGATCAAATTTTGTAGAGTTATTCTTTATTACTTTAAGAAACTATTCCTGTAAAAATCAACTATCAAAATTGACTGTATGGGGGCGAAGGGGGGGGGGGGGCAAATTATAGAAATTTTTAGCTTTTTGTACATTTACTCTTTAGAAAACTGAGTAGTTATTTATTTGCAAATATCTAAAAAATAATTTCAACCTCCCAAAATGTGAGTGGGGGCAAAAAATTAATACTTTCTCCGATATAGATCAAATTTTATAATGTTAGTTTTTAAGACTATATAAAATGTTTGCTGTGAAAATCAATATCCGAAAGATGAGTGCGTGGGGGCGAAAGAGGGGCAAAATAGTACAAATATATATTACAGACCTAATAATCACATGCCGAGACGCTGCCCGCCAGGCCACCTGCCCGGAGGGCTCGAGCTGTGGAGGGCGCGCCAGCACAGGCACCTGGAGGAGACTCGTTTTTATATATTAGGCCAGACAAATTACGATTATAACAGGAAATAATTACGGTAAAGATTTTATTCCTTGAATACCTTTACTGGTACTCCAATATTACTACCCTAAGTTTTCCCCTCAAATCTGTGTTGTGGAAATTATTCTACGCGCCTCAAATTGAAAAATTTCAGTTATGCTTGAATAACTCTTAAATGGCTTATCAAATCAAAAGAGATATCTATTAGATAAATTAAGGCTCCTTAAATTACGCATGGAATTATAACAATTTCATCTATTTAGGTTAAGTAGAACCGGTATTAGCGCCTGTCAAATAACAACCCCCGGGATCACTTTTGAATTTCCCAAAAATTCGCACTTTTTTCGATTTTTTCCCATTTTGACCATGAAGATGCATGTTCCAACAAAGACCACCCTATACATTTTCAAACTAAATTAAATTTGCTACAATTTAAACAAAGTTTCATATTAATTGGATAATGGTAACCTGTGCCGCAATGAGATTGAAGTTTTGAAAAATTGCAATTTTTTACAAAAATCTCAGTTTTTCCTTTATAAAATGAAAACCACTCATCCTAGAAACTTGATTCTCTATCTCATTTTCTAGGACATTTTATTGCCTTGAACGTTTATCTGGACCACTTTTTTGATAAAACTCTCAGTTTTATAGATATTTGGCATTTTCCATGACCCTTCTGAGGATTTGGATCATATCCTGTCATAAAAAATTCTGTATATCTATAAATATAAGAGTTTTATCAAAAAAGTGCTCCAAGTAAACTTTCAAGTCAATAAAATTTACTAGAGAATGAGATAAAAATCAAGATTCTAGAATGAGTGGTTTTCATTTTAATGAAAATATACTGCAATTGTTTGAAAAAATATAATTTCCGTCATGGAAAATATGCTGGGTATTTATAAATCTTGTCCATAAATTAATGTAAGCAGAAACCCCCCTATATACTTGGCTAATATGTTTAATCAAGAATTATTTTCTTACCTATTTGTTTTAATAAAAAAAAAATTACCACTAAATATTTTACTTTAATGATTGACTCCCCAAATGAAAATTTTCTGGCCAACGCCACTGCATACATAGCATGTTACTTTTATTAACTATGAGATGTATGAAATAGACTACTTATAAAAAAATAACACGAACTAAAAATAATATATAATTATTATTATTTTTACTTTATGGTCAGGCATTGTACCAGTGCATGAAAAAAGTGTTGTTTTTTTCCTTCTTTTTTTCTGAAGTATCTTCAAAAACTGAAACGATTTCGATCTGAAAAAATTCAGACGAAACCATGGCATTTCGCTCTGCAAAAATCTCTAATAAGCGAACATCGAAAAAAATTATATTTTTCGGAGATAATAATTGTTTTGTCAAAATGTTCTGTTAGTCTCACTCGTTAGCGAGGTAGTGGACCAGTGCGAGACCAAATTTTTGTGGACGAGTCAGCTCAAAACTAGTGCAGACGATCTGAAACCAAATTTCACACGTAGTTTTGGTCAATTGAGATTAAGAGCTGATTAGATTTTGACAGTCATATCGACCCTAAATTAAGGGGGTAGAGGGGCTTAAAAATTAAAAATTTAGCCATTTGAGCAAACTCAGCAAATTTTGTATACATAATCAGTGGTACCCAGAAGTATAAAAATTAAAAACTAACCGCTCAAAACTGGTAGCGGGGAGGGGGGGGGTGTAAGGTCAAAAAATGAAAATATAGGCTCTTGTACCAAACTTTTCAACAATTGTGGTACATAATCAGTGCGACTCCTGAAGTTCATAAATGGAAAAAACTAGCCGCCCAAATGGGTAGTCAAAAAATGAAATATAGTAGTTTTGTACCAACTTCACCAATTTTGTATACATAATCAGTACTCCCCAAGTTCTATAATGGCAAACGAAGCCGTCAAAATGGGTGTAGGGTCAAAAAATGAAAATATAGGCTCTTGTACCAAACTCAACCAAATTTTGTATACATAATCAGTGCGACTCCTGAAGTCTACAAATGGAAAAACTAGCCGCCCAAAATGGGTGTAGGGTCAAAAAATGAAAATATAGGCTCTTGTTCCAAACTCAACCAAATTTTATATACATAATCAGTGGGCATACAGTAATCTAAAATTCAAAAACTAACTCCCCCTCCCTCCTACATGATTATAAATAATTTTATTAAATATTAAATATAAGTGAGAGGCCAGGTTGTATGGTAAAGTCAAGTGGATGGCCACATCAGAACATAACAGCTTATTTTTTTTAATTTAATTTTTTATCTAAATATAGTGAAATAATCTTCCCTGGTGGTCTAAGTAGATATAGTATTCGAAATTCAAAGAAAATCGTTAACTTTTTAAATTATTTTATTTTTAAGGATATTTTATTTGAATAAACAATTTTATTAAATTATATAAATAAGAATTCCCAGTAATAAAAAAAAATAAAAAAAAAACTCGGGAAATGTGATGTAATGTGAAAAGTAGATTCTGCTAGAAGCTCCCAAAAGACTGGTGCGGAAATTACAATGCTAAATATCCATTAGAATAAATAATAGGAACATGCAAACATGCCTATATTAATTAATTAATTCATTCTAATTAGGTTGCCATGGTAACGACAATGTAAATATTTATTATTATTGATATAGAAAATAAACAAATAGAAAATAAACAAACATGTTCTTCGTTCTAACTAATATAATGTAAGTACCTACTAGATTATTTATTTATATTATAATATATTTTAATATTAAAAGTTAGATCAAATACACATACCTACATGCTAATTAATATTAAATCTATTTCAAGTTAATATGAGAAATCTTAGGTCTAAAGGGCTTAGCTGTCCTGTCCCAACTGGTTAGCGCGCTAACAGACCAAGTAAACGTTTATAGCGTCTTGATTGAGTTGAACAAGTTCGATTGTGCAAAAAGGCTTGCTAGAGCCCTAGAGAGAGATCAAATATAAAATCGAAACTCACATTGGATCTCTTCCAGCGGAGACTCGATTAGCCAGCCACTGTATTAGACTGGACACTGGAATTTAGAAATAATAAATTAATATTAAAATTATAAAATAAAACCGATTCGAGTGAAATTTCTTCATTAATTGAAAATTTGAAAAATAAAATATAATAAACAATAATAGTTGCCTGATTCAACTATTCAACTATATTCCTCCATAAAGCTTCATGAAATTTTTGAATTTATTAAATTTATAAATAATTGTGTTTATTTGAATTAATAAAATAATCAAGAGTTTTTTTTTTTTTAATAAGATTTTACATGTTAAGAGGTTAGGAAGCTGCTCACCTTTTAGAGAGTTTTCATCTTCCACAGGGATTAATTTATAAAAATTTCACTTCAGATGATTAATTAGAATAAAATAAAATAAAATAAAACAGTTTTTAAAGAAAATCTACCCCAAAATTGAAGAGAAAAAAGGTCAAGATTGCATTGAGGCGGAGGAGGTGTTAATCGTGTGGCTCGCGAGCCCGAACTAAATAGGCTCGCCCGCCGATTGCCAATCCAGAGTGGCTCTCTATTAGATTGATACGAATCGAGTCTTCAAAAATTCGGACTGGCCCGCATGACGTCACAATCTTTTGATCTTAATTATTTAATACCTGTACATGAAATGAGTGGCCGATATATTTAAAAATTGAAAAATTCAATAATAAAACAGGGGCTGGCTTTTTAATCTTCATCTTTAATAAATAATTTAAATTCAAAAACAACTCTTTAGAATTAAAAATTCCAGAATTTAGAATTAGACATGTATAGCTTGGTTGATAAAACCGGGTTTTTAGTCAATATTGTAGATTATTTTTTTTGAAAATCTAAATATATATTTTTTTCTCTTTTAGCAGTCATTCATAAAATACGTCACGCAAAATTTCGCTGGTCTGACCCCCTTCGTTAAATTATTATTTTAAAAATCCACTAATAGTTCATGACAAATAAAATTTATTCAAATTAGGTAAGTAATTTAAATTTTTAACCCACTAATAAGTTAATTGACAAAATAAAATTTATTGAAAATTTAAATTATTACGATTGAAGTATGTAATAGATTTTGATGAGGCAGTATAGCGTTCAAAAGAAGGATACTTATATAACAATTTTTTTATTCAAAACCGATGTTTCCGATGTTGATTCTCCTTCTTCAGGGTTTTGAAAGATCAGTGAATGTCACATTGTATTTCCTTCACTGACCTTACAAAGCCCTGAAGAAGAAGGGAATCAACCCTATGAAACATCTCGGCTTTGAATAAAAAAATGTTATATAATTATCCTTCTTTTTTGAACTTCTTCATCAAAATCATATTTTAATTATTATTTTAAAACCCACTAATAGTTCCTGACAAATAAAATTTATTCAAATTAGAAAATTTAAATTACTAATATTAATTAATCTACTCTCATTAAACGAGAAAATTTATATATATATATATATATATATATATATATATATATTTGTTTGTATCTTAGTTCTATTTTGAAAACGGGCTCTACCGATTTTGATGAAACAAAATCTATTAACAAGTTTTGAGGATGAGAAAACGTTCTGGCTAGGTCTGACCTCGACAAATTTAATCTTAATTGATCTTTTCTTAATTAAAGTGATTATTGATAGATAAAAATTTCAATAAAAAAAGTTTGTTTACATTTTTTTTTCAATTGTGTTTTATTTTTAATTGGTTTTTTAATTTTAAAATCCACTAATAGGTTATAGCAAATATTAATATATTAGGATTAAAATTAGGAATTTTTTGTTTGTTTTTAATTAACAGGTGTCTAAATCATAACAAAACAGGTGTGTTTATAAATAAAGTGGTTGAAGTGGCTTTTTTTTAATATAACTTCGGAAACAGATCTATTTAATTTTATGTTTTTATTTCAGATCCTATACGATTATTTTTTTTTATTATTATTTTCCTATTTATTTTTTTATAATGTTCATCAATATATGAACGAATGTGGGCAAATTGGTGTACGGGTAAACAAATATACAATAATATGTGAACCACTAGAAAGCTAGAAACTGGGTGCGGGGTGAGGTGGATGTGGGAGGTACAGGAGGTGGGGTGCAGTGGTGGAGGCGAGGTGTGTGGTTTCGAGAGGGGGGTAGGGGTCAGGGGTTACCGTGCATCGCTCGGTGGCTCCAGGTACTATTATTTTAAAACCTACTACGAGATCCAGGGGCCGCGCAGCCTCCTGGCCAGCAAGATAGCCTTCCGAGTTGCGGTCTTCGCAGCTGTTTTCATATACGTATGATTAGAGTATTTTTTGTCAATATAAAAATAATGCTAAGTAAGTAAAAAGTATTTATAGAATTTGATTATATAATTAAATTAAAATGAATGACATGAGACCCTGTGTGTCATCAATAGCAACGGCGTGATGGTTGGAGATTGTTATGCTTCTCATTGAAAATTATTAAAAAAACACCACTATTGTTTAGTGTGAGTGAATCCATGCGCGTAGGTTATAGGGGGGGTCCAGGGGGGCACTGCCCCGGCTAGGCAAATCTGAGCCAATATCTTAATGAACGTATTTATGCCATGAGATTAATTTTGCAGTGCTTAAGAAAGCTGACGTGTTCTGATGATGCCCATCCACTTGACTTTTTCATACAACTCTGGCCCCTGCAATTCCTGTTGCCACTCGAGAGTGGGTGGATTGGATTACCACCTCGGGTGGTACACTGTTTTTGGCCTCTCACGATTCATTGTTGCTTTGTTACGAAATTGTCCTGTGCATGCGCGAGGTTTGTAGAACCAGAGATTGTCAGTTTCTGGAGCCGAGGGGCCGGTTTTTTATTATTTTCAAATAAATTCACTTTGCTTCTTGCTGGGATCGAACTGATGAAGTCTAGGTTGATGTTCTCCTAATCGGATTAGAAAAGTTGGTGATCTAACCGATTGCGCTGGCCGAACTCTCATAGCAAATATTAAAATATATATTAAAATTAAACAATTTAATTGATTATAAATTGGAGTATTAAATCCCACAAAGAGTTAATAAGAAATATGATTATATATTAAGAATTTGCCAATTTAATTGATTATTATGCAACTCGATAAATTGTTATTTAATTAAAAAACGGAATTTATTTATATACCTGTATATCTATAGTTACAGAATCTGTGGGCCACTAGAAAATTAGAAATGTAAAAACTGGTGGTGGGGGTGTGTGGTGCAGGAGGTGGGATTCAGGGTTGGTGGAGTGGCGGGTTCGGGGTCCAGGGTGCATAGCGAGGGTGTGATGTGCGGCTGCGGTATGAGGCGGGGTTCCAGGGGCGTAGCGGAGCTGGTATGGGGGTGGGGTCCAGGAGCTGGGAGTGCCCGGGTGGTGTGCAGTGACGGGGTGGTTTTTATCAGAATTTTAAATTAAAAGAAATCTATATAATAAAAATGAATTTCTGTTACCCCAGGAACTCATTTCTGATGAGTACGTGGATTGCGACCACGGGGTTATCCGAGCTAAGTCTGACATTGCTTCCACTCACTTGTGTCAGGCTTCTCTTTTTCTCTTTCCATGCGGCCTCCCTTGACCAACTCTTGTTTTTTTACCGACCCCGACGCTATTAGATTTTCGAGGGCTAGGAGTTGATTTCCTTTTTCCTTTTCTTCTCTTCGACATGTGGAAGGCAACAGGAAACCACCACAGTACAATCCCCGAGAATATGCAACATGATGGATTTCTCTTCGAGTAAATAATTCCGGAGGTAAACTAGCCCTCGTTCGGATCTCCGGGAAGGGGCTACCGAGGAGACCATCATAAGGGAAAAATAAATAATGACTTTCTACGAGTCGGAGCGTGGAATGTTAGGACGCTAAAGGGAATAGATAAACTAATGAATTTAAAGCGGGAAATGGATGAGCACACAAATTGGACATTATTGGGATTAGTGAAATGAGATATCCAGTAGAGGTGAGATTTTGGTTGCTGAAAAGAAGAAGAATCTGTGGACGAAAACGAATTAGGAGACCCCACACTCAGGCCAGAATTCGGAGGACAGCTTTGAAGGAACAAAAAATAATGGAAGCAACTGGAATAGAGCAATACTCCCCCCCCCCCCCCCCCCCCCCCCCCCCCCCCCCCCCCCCCCCCCCCCCCCCCCATGGGGGGGGGGGAAGAACTCTGGGAAAAGGCGCAGAAGCAAACTCTCTTTGAACTGAATTAGCAAAATCTGGCAAATTGGGAATTCAACCCAAAGATTTCCAAAAAAAACAAAAATAGTCACACTTCCCAAAAAGACAGGCGCGGATAAATGTGAAAATTTCAGGACCATTAGCCTAACCTCACATGCCTCCAAAATTCTAACTCAAATAGATCCAAAGAAGAATAGAACAAAGAGTTGAAGAAAATCTGGGAGACGACCAGTTCGGCTTTAGAAGAACAGAGGCACCTGAGAAGCAATTCTCTCTCTTAGACTAATAGCAGAGAAGGGCATTTTATCAGGGAAGAATCTGTCTACATCGGATTCATAGACCTAGAAAAAGCATTCGATAACGTCAATTGGGAAATTATGTTTAAAAATATTAAAACAGGCGGGAATAAAATTCAGAGAGAGAAGACTAATCTACAATCTATATCAAAACCAGACGGCAATTATAAATATTGGAGATGAGCAAAGAGAAGCCAAAATAAAAAGAAGGTGTAAGACAAGGATGCGTGCATGTCACCCATGATTTTTCAACTTATACATAGAAGGAAGCGATTAAAGAAATTCAAGAGACAAAATGGATACAGGTATCGAAATCCAAGGTCAAAAAGATCGCTATGTTAAGATTTGCCGATGACATTGCCCCTTCTAGGAAGCAATAAAAAAGAATTAGAGGACGCCCTGAATGGAATTAACCAAATCCTAATAGAAGAAATCAAAATGAAAATAAACAAGAATAAAAACCAAGGTCCTAGTATGTACAAAAAAAGAACAAACGAGACAGAATGCATCAAAATTAACCAAGAAAACCTAGAAGGAGTTAAGGAATTCCGCTACCTAGGAAGTAAAATAACATGGGATGGGAGGAGCGAAAACGAAATTAAATCAAGAATTGCCCAAGCAAAAATGGGGTTTAATTCAAAGCAAAAACTACTATGCTCCTCCTCAATCAGCTTAGAAAACAGGAAGTTGCTATTGAAGACATATGTATGGAGCATAGCCATGTACGGGTGTGAAACCTGGACAATTGGAAAAGCGGAGAGAAAGAGATTGGAGGCTTTCGAAATGTGGTGCTACAGAAGAATGATGAATATCAATTGGATGGATAAAATTACAAATGAAGAAGTTCTTAGAAGAATCGGAGAAAAAAGAACCTTGTGGAGGAGTCTGAGGAAGAGAAGAGGTCAGATGATGGGGCACACACTGAGACACGGGGGACTGCTTAGGGATATCTTGGAGGGGGAGGTGGGAAAGAAAAGGGGAAGGGGAAGACCCAGATTAGAATATTTCAACCAAATAATTGGGGATATGGGATGCCAGACATTTAGAGAGGTCAAACAGCTGGCGGGGGACAGAGTCGAGTGGAGACGGATTGTTGCATCAAACCAGTCTTAGGACTGTATACTCGATGATGATGATGATGTTTCTTTGTAAGCGCAGATCTCTCAAATTCCTGGACCGATTTGGCTAATTTTTTAGTAATGTTCGTAATAGTACAATTCAGGTTAATACGTAAAAAAAAATTGAAAAAGTTGCCCGGAAAATTGGAAAATTCAGGAAAAACTAAAAAAAAATTCAGGTTAGCCAACATAGCTTGCCAAACAATAAAAGAACTAAACTAGAAAACTAAACATGTGTTGGCGGCCCTGTTTGTCAGATTTTTGATTGTCATTCATTCTCAATAGTTCTAACTACATTTAAAGTAAGTTATGGTTATTTAAAAAAAGCTATTTTTTCAAAAATTCCTAAATTCTTTTGGGTTGGGTGAAAATTTTTTAAAAAATTCTTAAAACCGTCTTTAATAGGGTAGAAAAAAATAAAAGTTTCAGCCAAGCTTTTGATTATATATATAGATGAAAAATATTTAATTTAAAATAAAATATGTTATTTAAAAATTATTTTTCTTAAAAATACCCCTTAGGAATCTCACCTCATCTTTTTTCTATTGTATTGGATAAGACACTCAGCAATTTCAAAAGAACTAAGCCTTTTGGCTTTTGTATTCGAGCTCATTCATTCATTTCAATATTATTTAGTTATAAAGTATTAGTGAAACTATACTAACTAAACTAACTGAAAGGAATTAATTAACTTTTGGAATTTCTTTAAAAATATATTTTAAAGATTAAAACCAAATATATATTATATATATATATATATATTTTAATGATATTGATGTAAGAAGGAGATACACCAGAAGGTGGATCCCCTAAAGGCCTGTATGGGCTGGCCCCTCCATCGTGAAAAGATCAGAGTAGAAGGAAAAGAAGCCGGGATCACGAGCCAATCTCAGAAACTTAGATACAATTCAATATCCAATTTACTAATGTTTTAGGGGCTTCGAGCAGTGGTAAATTCTCCGCGCGATAAATTCGGTTAAATTTATCTCCCACTTAATATATTTATATATATAATTATAATATATAATAATATAATCTATATATATAAAATGCTTTGCCCGATACACTCACTCACTCATCATCAAAACAGCCAGAACCACTGGACATAGAAACATGAAATTTGGAGAGGATATTACATCTATGACATAGAGGCTCACTAAGAAAGGATTTTTTGAAATTCGACCCCTAAGGGGGTCAAAGGGGGCAAAGTGTGTTTTCACTGATTATGCGATATCTCTTAAGGATGATAAAATATCTACTTGCTTTCTACTTATAAAAATAATAAATTAAAATATCTAAAAAGTAATTTCAGGATTTTTTGAAATTCGACCCCTAAAGGGGTCAAAATGGGCAAAATATCTTTGCAATGTATTTACACTAATTATGCATTTTCAATTAAGAACGATAAGATATCTACTTGATTTTTACTTAATAAAATTTTAAATACAAATATCTAAAAAGTAATTTCAGGATTTTTGAAATTCCACTCCCAACTATCCAGAATGTGAGTGGGGGCAAAAATTAAAACTCTCTCCTATCTTGATTAAATTTTGTAGAGTTATTCTTTATTACTTTAAGAAACTATTCCTGTAAAAACCAACTATCAAAATTGACTGTATGGGGGCGAAAGGGGGGGGGGGATAATAAATTTTTTAGCTTTTTTGTACATTTACTCTTTTAGAAAACTGAGAGTTATTTATTTGAAAATATCTAAAAAATAATAACAACCTCCCAAAATGTGAGTGGGGGCAAAAAATTAATACTATCTCCGATATAGATCAAATTTTGTAATGTTAGTTTTTAAGACTATATAAAATGTATGCTGTAAATATCAAGAGCCAAAATGAGTGCGTGGGGGCGAAAGAGGGGGCAAAATATTACAAATATATAATTAAGTAATGGAGAGGGATTCAGCCAATGGGTAGCCTCTGCTGAATAAAAAACTCCCAATTATAGAAAACGTTTCGGCTTTAATTAAATAATGCCATCATCAGTTCCTAAGAGTTGATGAGTCCTTGAAGACGAGCCCCTCGGTGGCTCCAGGTACTATAAAAATAACGCTGATAAGTAAGTAAAAATAATTTATAGAAGTTGATTATATAATAATTAAACAAATCAAATTAAAATGAATGACAGAGAGCGTGTCTGTCATCAACATCAACAACGTGATGTTTGATTTGTTGTGCTTCCCATTGAAAACTATTAAAAAACCCCACCAGTGGTGAGTGTAAGTGAATCTTGAGCAATTTTATTGAAACAACAAGTAAGTAAGTAAATTGCCACGGCTAGAATGGCAGCCAACGGTGGTTCTCCTAGGCCAAGGTCAAACCCTCTGCGCTAAATGTGACCTTCACTGCTTCACTATATATATACTATATACTATATACTTAGTTACATTGAAGTATTGAAGACAGAAACAGAGAACACACTGCGCGCTTTGTTTTTCAGATTACGAACAATAATTCGTGACCAGCAGTCATAACAAATGATACCAAATTGAAAAACTACTCACTCACCTTTCTTTTATTACACACCTAACTAGTTATTTTTTTTATATTTTTATTTGTATTATCATTCTTATTCTTATTATTATTTTGTTTTTAAGTATGAAAGTAAAAGCAAAACACCGCATGTTACTCTACGATACGCTCGCTCGGAGAACAAATCTCGCCGGTTGGTTCTCGAATGCAAATTAATTCAAATAAACTGATATGACCATCCACATGATATTACCATACACCTGCCCCCTCTCTTATATTTAATCACATACTACTAAAAAGCATTGTGTCTGTCTATATATATGTCCGTCCTCTGAGAAATAACACTGCTCGAGAAAAATTAGTTGTCGTAAATCTAACAATGGATTCCAGTAGAGTTTTATACGCTGTTTATCATGCACTTTCCCGATTTTTTACAACAGGTCAGAGTTTTGAGATATTATCGGTCAAAAACGACAAAAAAGCCCTATTTTCGAGTTCAATTAAATTTTAAACAGGAATATTTTAAATAAAATATTATGTTGACGTAATAGAAAACAGCTTCCTCTTTGATTTTCAAATTACCACTTGTTTGTAGCTCAATTAGAACTCGAGTTATAACTAAAAAACTAAAACCTATGTTTTATCTATATGTTTATTATCCTTTGTAATCATGTAGTTTTAGTTTTTCAGTTATAACTCGAGTTCTAAAGCTAAATCAAGTGGTAATTTGAAAATCAAAGAGGAAGCTGTTTTCTATTACGTTAACAAATTTTGAATTTTTTTTTTTTTGTTAAATTAATAGTTTTGGCGTACGGGCGCCGCAAACCATTATACATCTACGCCAACCCGTGACATTTAATTTTAACTGATTATAAAAAATCACAGTTTTTCCTTCATAAAATGAAAACCACTCATCCTAGAAACTTGATTCCTATCTCATTCTCTAGGACATTTTGTCGACTTGAAAATTTACCTGGATCACTTTTTTGATAAAACTCTTAGATTTATAGCTATAATTCGCTTATAACTCGAAAACAGTTCATATTTTATAAAAAACTATTCTTTAGTAAATTAAAGAAGACAAATTTTCGCGTCGATTTAAAAAACAATAAATGCAAAATTGGTCTAGTAATTCGATTTTTAATGGGGATTCAAAAAACAACTCCCAGGATCACTTTTGAATATCCCCAAAACTCGCACTTTTTTCGATTTTTTCTCATTTTGACCATGAAGGAGGACGTTTTCAACAAAGACGACTCTTAACATTTTTAAACTAGATTAAATTTACTACAATTTAAATAAAGTTTCATCTTAATTGGATAATGGTAATCCGTGCCGCAATGAGGTTGAAGTTTTGAATAAATGAAATTTTTGCAAAAAATATCAGTTTTTCCTTCATAAGATGAAAAAACTACTGATCCTAGAAACTTGATTCTTATTTCATTATGTAGGAAATCTTATCGACTTGAACGTTTACTTGGGCCATTTTTTGATAAAACTCTTAGATTTATAGATATCCAGCATTTTCCATGACGCTTTTGAGAATTCGGTCATATCTTGTCCGGAAAATGTAGGATATCTATAAATCTAAGACTTTTATCAAAAAAGTGATTCAAATAAACATTCAACCCAACAAAATTTCCTAGAGAATGAGATAAAAATCAAGTTTCTAGGATGAGTAGTTTTCATTTTATGAAGGAAAAACTGAGATTTTTATAATTCCAAATGTAATCAGTTAAAATTAAATGTCACGGGTGTAGATGTATAATGGTTTGCGACGCTTGTACGCCAAAACTATTACTTTTCAGAAAAAAAGGATATTACATAAATTGTAGGAAATTTTCTCTAGTTTAATTTTGTATATAAATGTTTTTATCGTAAAATGTGTATATGCCCGTGCAAAGTAAATAATTATAAAAAGGCGCCATTTTTCCAATATGCCGACGCGAACGGCAAAGATACGCGGTGACAAAGTTAAAATTCGGAAAGAGCACATCGAAATCTATAAAATTACCCATTTTCAAAATTCCCGGTAAACTTTCCAGGTAAAACTACCAAATGACTGACCAAAAGATCGAGACTTTTAAAATATAGATGACGAAATGAGAGTGGCATTATCATTTTTACGACCAAATATAAACGAAATTATCAAAAATCTCAGATTTCGTATTAAATGTATTCTTATAATTAATTTGTAATTAATCAATCAATAAACATCATGTTGTCTTTGTAGTACATATTATTTTACTTTATATTGAAAATTATTATCATAAACTATTTTACACGGTAACACAGTGCATTATAGGTAAGTAAAATTCTTCTAAACTTATCTTATTGTTAGTGTGCTGCTAAATTTTGAAAGTGTTAAAAGTGTGCCGCAACAAAAAAAAGGTTGAGAATCACTGCCTTAGACTTTAACGCCCGACACCACATCTGCCTCGTGAAATATATATATTCTTTTAAACTATGCTTTAATTAATACAACGTTACAGAGACTAAATTATACCTAAAATTAGTAGTAAAAAATGTTTTGATCAACATTTTCTTTGTTTATAACATACAGTCATGTTCTATGAGGAAAATAAAAAAAATCTACGCCTTTTGAATCTTTCGAGACGAGCATACAAAGATTTGTACATGATGTTTAATTCATTCTAGCTAGATAGATAGACACGTGTAGGTGTGTACCTTATTAATGCAAATGACTGTCCAAGGCTACATAGCTAAAGTGAGTGAAAAAGGCTGTTCACTCTTCAGCTAACATTCAAAATTCATGTTTTTTATTATTTGTATCTACACAATAACAATTTGTCCTTTTTGTTGATAAAACACATGAAAAGAATTTATGTTATGAATAAAAAAAATGTATCCCCATTAAAACTTATTGAACCTTATTATTATGATTTCTTCTTAAAGTTTAAAAATATTATATCTTATATTATTAAATGATCCTATTATATACAATCTTTCATTTATTCTTTATAATTTAAAATTCTGCTGATCTTTAAATAGTAGTACCTGGAGCCACCGAGCGATGCACGGTAACCCCTGATCCCCCCCTCCCTAAACCACACAGTTCGCCCCCACCCCCGGATCCTCCACAACTGCACCCCAGCTCCTGTACCTCCAACATCCATCCCACGCCGCACCCAGTTTTTGCATTTCAAGCTTTCTAATGGTCTACAATCTACATATTGAAATCAAGAGTAACCTAACAACTGTGAACACTGGTATTCCTCAGGGAACTGTATTAGGCCCTTTGCTATTCATTTTATATATAAATAATATTTTTTCTATTAAGACTAATGGATTACCCTTTTGTTTTGCAGATGACACTGCCTTTATCTTTTCGGGCGACTGTTTTAATAACTTGACAAAAACTGTTTCTGATGATTTTAGATTGGTTAAGAAATATCTTAATACCAATTTTCTTTCTATAAACATTCAAAAAACTTCATTGGTTTCCTTCTCGAATGGTGAGAGAAAGTGCTCCTCAAGAACACACCTCACATCACTCTCCACTCTATGCCAAGTCTTGAAGTTTGTAAATGAATGTAAATATTTGGGAATTATTTTCGATTCCAAAATGAGCTTCAAGACACATATTTTGAAATTGACTAGCAGTATCAGAAAACTCTTTTATAAATTTAAGATTCTGAGAGGCATTCTTAGTTAGTTAGTTCTAAGAATGGTCTACTTCTCCTTGTGTCAGTCTTTAGTGTTGTATGGGGTTTTGGTCTGGGGGAATACAAGTGAATTCATTTTAAGGGGTCTTTTTGTTGCTCAGAATATTGTTATTAGGATTATACTAAAAAAGCATCCAAGATTTGCCACGCTGGCGTTATATGATGAGTTTAGGGTACTGAATTTAAAACAATTATTCCTATTGAATGCTTGTATTCATTTATATAGAATAAATTGTACAAATTACAATTTGCATTATTACCCCACACGTATATCTAGCAGAACAAATATAATTTTGCCCAGGATTAAAACTGAATTATACTCGAGACATGCTCAAATTGTTGGCCTGAGAATGGCAATAAAGTATAGATATAATTATGATCAATTTAGAAATGTTAGACATATAAAGAGTTTTTTAATTAATTCTGGCTTTCTAAGAATGTGAATTTGTATGACGATTTTATTTTATTTTGATTTACTTTATTTTATGTTGTTTTACTTTTTATTTTGTCTTTGTTCTTTTATGTCTTTAATTTAAAGTAATTTATTAAATTTATGTTTTTGAATTTCTCTGTTAATTTATCTTAAAATTTAACCCTCGACTCAAGATTAATCTTACAGAGGGTTAAATTTTATTTTATTTCATTTTAATATAATACATATAGTTGTGTTCATGATTTGAATTTTGATTCAAATTTTAATTGATAAATATTGTTAAGGTTCAATATGTATTAATATATATGTAAACTGTGTATGTAAACTGAGCCAAATAAATAAATAAATAAATATTGTGTGTATATTTGTTTACTCGTACACCAATTTGCCTACATTCGTTCATATTGTTTAACATAAAAAAATAAATAGGAAAATAATAATAAAAAAAATAATCGTATAGGATCTGAAATAAAAACATAAAATTAAATAAGATTTGTTTCCAAGTTATATAAAAAAAAGCCGCTTCAACAACTTCATTTGTAAACACACCTGTTTTGTTATGATTTAGACACCTGTTAATTAAAAACAAACAAAAAATTCCCAATTTTAATATAATATATTAACAGTGAAAACAAAGATTTAAGTATCTTTTTGAGTGTCTTTTTTGAAAAAAAGATGGAAATTATTTCAAAAATCAACCCAGTATATAATATTATTAAATGAATTTAACTTTTAAGGACATCATAGATATTAGAGAAATATTTTTACATTGCATATCAGAGAGGTTCGTCCCCTTAGGAATCGAACCCAAGCGCTAACTAAGCTTGCCGGGCCAGTAGCCAAACCCTTAAGACCCCACACCCCCCGCTTCCAAATTTATTTACCATCTATTAAGGGCAAGTGAGAAAACACAAGACCGATTTCATCTCTTGATCTGTGCGGGTTCTAAACCACGCAGAACTGCACGATCTTGAGGTGGATTGGTCCAAGATCGTGTTCAGCTACTGGCCCGGCAAGCTTAGTTAGCGCTTGGGTTCGATTCCTAAGGGGACGAACCTCTCTGATATGCAATGTAAAGATATTTCTCTAATATCTTTGATGTCCTTAAAAGTTAAATTCATTTATTAATATATTAATATTTGCTATAACCTATTAGTGGGTTTTAAAATTAAAAAACCAATTAATAAATAAAAAGATAATTGAAAAAAATGTAAACAAACTTTTTTTATTGAGATTTTCATCTATCAATAATTACTTTAATTAAGAAAAAGATCAATTAAGATTAAATTTGTCGAGATCTAGACCTAGCCAGATCGTTTTCTCATCCTCAAAACTTGTTAATAGAGTTTGTTTCATCAAAATCGGTAGAGCCGTTTTCAAAATAGAACAAAGATACAAACAAATATATATATAAATATAAACAATTTTTGCTCGTTTAATAAGAGTAGATTGTAAATTTACTTTACATTAGATAATATAATTTTAGACGTATATATGCCTTAGTATAACAAAAATGAGGGTAAAGTCTTTGAAACTATATTTCTCCATACAAATATATAAGATAAAATATAATATTGTTAAAGAAGACAATTGATCTAACATACACTATTATTAGTTTATTCCAAATAACATTATCATAATTGACCAAATTTATACATATACCGGGTGAGTTTTTTATCTTGAGACAGTGTTATAACTCAAAAACATTGCATTATATGAAAAAAAGTTTCAAATAAAAGTTTATTTATATCAGAGGGGAAACTAAACTACGGAATTGTTTGTCGACCTAGAACAAGGTTTCATGGGTATTCTGTTTTTTAAATGGAAACCTATATGTTTCTGTACATATTCTGAATCAACAAAAAAAAAAACTGGGCAACTTTTATTAGAACTATTTTTTTATTCGATATCAAATAATAAAAAATATTAAATATTATTTGAAAAATATATAATGTCTTTTTCTTCATATTTCCTCTTGGGAGATTAGAATGTAAATGGAGCAATATCTGGGTTACTCTTTTGTTTAGGCTTTTTGTAAAGAGTTTAACCTATATTGTAATTTTTTTTGTTTCTGTTTTCATATCCTATATATTGTAATTTTTGTTTTGTTTTTATATCCTATATATTGTAATTTTTTTTCTCCCTCTCCTTCGATATATTTTGTATTTTTTTATTTTTGTTTCATATATTTAGTATGTATCTTTCCTTTGATTTTTTGTTTTTTTCTTGTATTATATTAATTAATTTTTTTGTAAATATTTTGGTCTAAAATTGTACAATAAAGGGGCTAAATGGCCCTACAGATACAATGTTATAATAAATAAATAAATAAATAAATAAATATAAAATAAAAACAATTCTGTTACCATCGACAGTGAAATCTTTTATTCAACTAATAACAAACAAATATATATAATACTTACGTTCTCAAATTATAATTCATGGTGTTAGTTTTACTTTTTCTTTCCCAAACTCTAGTTGAAAGCAAGCCAAATAAACTGCAACGGATCGTTGCTAAACTTTATCCAAATTCATTTGAAATATTAATATGTTCTAGAGTAAAGTACTTTAAAATATAATTTTACTAAAAACTTTATTTAACCTTTTTTGTGGTCCCCAAGGTACTTAATTAGGATATTAAATTTCATCAAAATTGGTTAAGTCATTTTCAAGATATTTAGAAAAAACTAAAAAAGTACTGAAATAAAGTACTAATGTTTGTGGGCCGATATGTACCAAAAACTAATCAGCGCTTCATTTTGTTAAACTAATGGTAGGTTTTTAATTTCATTTCAATCGGTGCAACGGTGTGGAAAAAATCGTGGGCCAAAAAAGCGATAACATCCATCCATACGCACGCACTAAATGAAAAAATCGCCCTTTTTGGCCTCTCGACGAGACCCCATGTAATTTTTGACAAAACCGTCACGTGTTAAAATTCAACCTAATTGAATACTACAATTTGTGACTTTAATTGAATCCATGGGTTCCGTAGTCTTTACCTGAGGACCCTTTGAAGGCACGCTTGCCCCGAGAGCGATTACAATACTTTACCCATGCTTTGCATTGGATAAAGTAAAAAGGTAGGTATATGTAATTTATACTTGGGTAGGTTTTTAATCGAGATTCTGTAAGTTTTTCAGACTGGCGTAACTGGCCTGTCTGGCACTTGCTATGTCTTTTTTTTACATTCTCTGTATATTTCTGACAGTGGATCAAAACAAGTAAAATAATTTGAAAGCAACAGGTGTCTTTATTTTCAACTTTTGGATCGGATTTCTTCTCTAGAACATCCTTTGTAATAAAGGTGAATAATTTAAAAAAAAAAAAAAATTTATTTTTCTTATTTTATATAAGTTGACGCCCTAAATATTGTTTTTCTCTTCCTCGCGAAGTCGTCGGTCGGTTGCATAAAAGAGAGAAATGATGATGCAAGTGGCGGGTCAAAAGTTGAGATTTAATAATTTTTTTTTTTTTTTTAATTTTAAGGCGTGGTGATTTTACTCATGAAGAATAATAAATTGCAATTATTATTATTCTAATATTAAAAGTGTGATTTTACCTTTTACCCTCCCTTATAATTGCGTAAAATATCTATATCTATGTGAAATCATTAAATTGATATAACATTGGACTGAATTAAAAAATGCAATTCTACTTCTTTTCTTGCCTCCAGAAATCACCGAATGTTAATAATTTAATACTTAGGTACTATTAAAAGTTCTTTATTGTCATATTAGGTTTATCTACTCTTATTAAACGAGTAAAAATTGTATATTTGTTTATATATATTTATTTGTATCTTGGTTCTATTTTGAAAACGGCTCTAACGATTTTGATAAAATTCACGGGTTAGGGGGTTTTTGGGGTGACAATTCGATCTGTCACGGTCTCTACTTCGACAAACTTGTTTTTGATGGTTTTTTTCGTAAACAAATTAATTATTCTCAGGTAGACAAATCCCATTTTTAGGGTTTTAAAAAAGGTTATTCTTTTACTTTTGTACCCAGGCAGACAATGGGTTGGCTTAATTCATTGTTCTCAAAGGCCTTGAAGAACTATTGTGATCGAGGGGTGAACCGCGATTGGAATTAGGTGTACACCTTCTTTGGAATTACTTTGGAATTCATTAGATAATCTATTGTTATCTATTGTCTTCTACTTGGAAATGAAAGTGGAAGTAGGTGTACACGATTTTAGGTCGCGGTTCACCCCTCGATTGTGATTAAACGTTAGAATTATTAACAAACGTTTTATAATTGTTTTTATAAAGAACCTTATTTATTTAATAGAATAAAAAATAATCAAGAATTTATTTAAAAATATATTTCGCATAAGCAGGTCTCAATTTTCTGAAAAAACAACAGATTTTAATAGGATTATTTATTAACAATTGGATGAATAAAAATGAAACATGTGGTTGAATCAAAACAGATGCAGGAGGTGGGGATGAGGTCAACCGGGGTGGAGGTGGGGGGTACAGAGGTCGAATACATTATATTTATTTGTATTTTTTTAATTTGAAAACGGCTCTCAAATAAAAATCGACCTTTTTATCAGAATTTTAAATTAAAAATAATATTAAAATAAAGCTTTTAATTGAAAGAAGAAGTTACCGATCGGTGCACGGTGCCTCCAGGTACTAATATAGTAAAATAAAGAAGAGAGCTAAAATAAACGTGTAGATTTAGTTTTATTTACTTTTTCAACAATACAAATAAATAATCAATAAAATATTGTAAACAAAACAAATTAATGATTAAACAATTAATTAATTAGATTTAATTATGTTTCAATAGGGGGAGGTTAAAATTGATCAAGTTCGCTTCTTGTCTCATATTAAGGAAAATGTCTGTGTCAATTTGATCTATAAATAATGTTGTTTAATAGCAGCCCTTAATTGGATTAAGCTGCACGTGGCAGGATGTGCCAAGTCAACTCCACCAGTGGTTTCTTAATAATATTAATATCGAAAGACTCCGTTAAGAATCACTAAATATAATATAATCTATTAATTTATTTTGCAATAATATTACGGATTAACGAGTGACACTAGTCTAATCAGAGGTTCCTTTCTGTTTGGCTTGAAACCCAAACTGACCCCACCTTGGTTTAAAGATTTTCCTGAAGAAAACAGAAAAAACATTGTATATATCAATAGACTAAGAATTAATCACACGCTTACTAATGCCGATCTATCCCGATTCTATAACGTTTCTTCCCCATTATGTACATGTGCTCCGTATCCTGGCTACTGCTGAACATTTAATCCTTTTCTGCCCAAATTTTTCAAACTTAAATAATCTCAGAGTCAAAATCAACCCCAATTTCCGCGATCCTCCAGTGCTTGGAAAGCTGGTGAAGTCGCCAACAAAAGCGACAAAAAAGTTAATTTCAGAATTTATAAAACTTTCCAAAATATTAATTTAAAGAGTGAAATGTGCGAGTTTGTATATAAACTGCTGCGCAAAATTATCGCATCACCATTGATTTTACTAAAATATCAAATATTTATCAAATTAAATAACTTTGTATAACAAAATAAAATATCATAATCATCAAAATAATAACAAAATACTCAAATAATAAAAATAATTAAAATAAAATATTATCTTTTATTGAAATAAAATCTCTTAAACGAATTGGTTCTCTTAGGTTTATTTTAATCATTGTTTTAAAAACAATTTCTCTAGCCCAAAATTTTTTTATATTTTTATTGATTAAAAGATGAAAATATTGTTATTAATATGAGTATTTATTATTTTTTATTATTTTTTAACAATTTAATATGAAAGACAATACAAGTTTATTATATTTATTAGTAAAATTAATAGTGATGCGATAATTTTGCGCAGCAGTTTACTTATATGTGTAAAATCTTAGATAATAAGTAAAAATATATTTTTCTATGTGGGTTTCACAAATAAAACAAATATATGTTTTGAGTTTTTATCTCGATATATATTTCGGGTTATGAGCCCATCATCAGGAGTTACAAAAGAAAACTCAATTTTTACTTATTATCTATTAAAAATGTTTCACCTAGAACCGACACCAAATTCTTTAAAGATTGTAAAATTTTAATTCTTGTAGACGGATTGCTGTAGCGGTATTTATGTGTATTTTTATATTTGTATTTGTATTGTATTTTGTTGTGTTTTGTATTTGATATTGTATTGTATTTTGTATTGCATTGTATTTTGTATTGTGGTGTATTTTGTATGGTATTGTATTTTGTATTGTATTCTTTATGTACTGTATTTGTATTTCACTTCTTATGTTATCAATTCAATTTTAATTGTAAAAATCTGTACCTGATGGCTAAAAGGCCAGGGATGAAAAAAAAAACGAGTGACAAAAAAATTAACAAAATAGATTAAAACCGAGGGGTGAACCGCGATTGGAATTAGGTGTACACCGTCTTTGGAATTATGTGAAATTATTTTGGAATTCATTAGATAATGGCCCTTCATCCATTGTCTTCTACTTGGAAATGAAAGTGAAAGTGGAAGTAGGTGTATACGATATTAGCTCGCGGTTCACCCCTCGATTAAAACTATTATCATAATAATAAAACTTGAGCAAGATGCGAGGTAGGTTTCACAAAAAAATGAAATAAAACAAAATTGAGTCTTGAATTCGATATATTTCGGGGGTGTGTTTTCTTTGACTCCTGATGATGGGCCTCATCCCCGAAATATATCGAATTCATAACTCAATTTTGTTTTATTTCTTTTTGTGAAACCTACCTCGCATCTTGTTCAAGTTTTATTATTAAATTAAAATGTTTCACCTATCATCTTAAAAGCTATTTCACAGTGTTGAATCAAAAAATCTATTCATAAATTATGTAGAAAAACGACAGATCCTGAAATGTGACTCTATTTAAATTCACATTAATGAAGAAAAATGTCACATCTTTAAATATGACGTGTTATATAATAAACCAATTAATGTACACTTACTTTTTTTGAACAAAAACGCCACAATTCGAATAAGACGTTTTTTCTATAATAACATGAGAACTTTCAACATTCCTTGACGAGTTTTAACTCATAACTGCCGTTTTTCTATAAAATAGTACCTCGAGATACGAGTTTAATTCGTTCCAGCATTGAGCTCGTATAGCGAATTTCTCGTATCTAGAAACCCAGCTAGGGTGAATCCCCGAGTCGAGCCGGATCAGGAAAAGAGCCACGCCTACCAACAGCCTGGCTCTTTGCTCGTTACACGAGTCAATGCTCGTATTTAGAGACGAATTTTTCGCTCATACTTTCCTCGTATCTCGAATTACTCGTATATAGAGGTGCTCGTATCTCGAGGTTCCACTGTATTGTGATTTCGGTAAAAAGTAAAGCGACACTTCTGCTTTATGTAAAATTACCGTTGTGTCATTTTTCCACATAAAAATATTGGCTTCTTGGGTTCATTATGATTAATTATTTCAAAAATGACAATTTTTGACTTGTGTCACTTTTCTATCAACGGAAAAAAACTATAATACAATTTAAAATATATATTTTTTTTGAGTGAATACTGAATAGACTTAATATTTTAATTACTTATCTTCCCTATGAGGTTTAATAAGTCACAATTGTGAAAGTTATATTTTCACCATTTAGGACAAAGGAAATTAATTAAATTTTTCTTCTTTTTTCTCTTTATCTTGTTTGTTCTTTTAATTTAAATTTTTACAGATTGAGACAGTTTCAGCAACCATTAGTCGCCATCTTCAGTCTAAAATACAAAAAATAGTACTGTGAATCACATTTCATCTCCAAAAGAAGTCAATTTAGACAACACCCCTTTGTCAACAAGGCTCACATCTATTGTTTCTTTTTGTTGTTTTTTTGTGTGAGTTACAATTATAATATAATTATAGTCTTGTTGAAGAGAGGGGTGTTGTCTAAATTGACTTCTTTTCGAGATGAAATGTGATTCACAGTACTATTTTTGTATTTTAGACTGAAGATGGCGACTAATGGTTGCTGAAACTGTCTCAATCTGTAAAAATTTAAATTAAAAGAACAAACAAGATAAAGAGAAAAAGAAGAAAAATTTAATTAATTTCCTTTGTCCTAAATGGTGAAAATATAACTTTCTACAATTGTGACTTATTAAACCTCATAGGGAAGATAAGTAAATAAAATACTATATATATTTGTCTAGATTAATTTGTAACAACGCTTAGAGAAATTTCTCTAAAAAAATTACCGTCTTGCCTAGAATCGAACCGACGAACTCTTGAACTAAGGGCATTAGCTCTAGCCATTACACCAATGAAACATTAATATTTATATCTTGATTTCTGTTACTAAAACTATATATTTTTGATTTAGACTTTGTGTCGAGATAATATTGTATTCATTTGAACTCGAATGAAAATGAAAAAACACCAATAGATTTTAAATTAAGAAACATTAAATATATATTAATTAACGAGGCAAATTTGAAATATAATTGTCAGCTCGGATTTTAAACTGATGGCTCCAATCGATTTTCATTAACCAGGCAAATTTGAAATATAATTGTAATTTGGACTCGAATTTTGAAATGAAAGACTCCAATTCATTTTATTTTATTTATTTGGGCCTCCGAGGAGCGGGCCGCCTCTTACAAGAAAATTTAAGATGATTACACAAATTTACCCACAAATCTTTCACACTTTCGGCTTCAGAACAAATTAATTCAGATTCAGAGCGGGTGGCTGAGAGAGCCAGGATTAATCCTGGCTCACATTTCACATTTCTTTTTTTTTTTTTTTATTCACAAAAAATAATCATACGCCACCCGCTCTCCATGTTCTTCTGCCGAAAGTGTAAAAATTAAGAAGAGATCCCCTCATCGCCCTATATGTCAAATCGTTTATTGTTTTTTGGGATATACCCAGGGCGATGAGGGACTCCACCGCTTTATGCCACCACACTCCCTTCCACGAGAGTGTGATGGCCTCGACCCTGACCGAGCCCGCCCCGACGCCAAATCGCTCCGCAATATTATCTACCAGACTGGAGTTGCCCCTATATTTTTCTATTTTGTTTCGGTGGGCAACACCCAGTCCTGCAAGCGCGGAGACGATCTGGACGTCCAAAACCCACACCACCCCCGCCGCATCCTTTGCCACGATGTCTGGCTTTCTATTGCCTGCCGAGCTGGAGTACAAGTACTCCAACTCGACACGCATTCTCTTTTTGATCAAATCGTCGGCCAGACATCGTACCACAGCGTCATGCCTCTTAACCCGCCCATCCGCGGTCCTATCACAACATTGGATGATGTGCGCGGTTGTCTCAGTTCGTCTGCACCCAGCCCGGCACATCGGGGGCCCCTCCGGCCGTCTTCCCCTGCTGGTTCTTACGGCTGAAGGAAGGGACCCCGATCTAAGCCTACAAAATTCGATAAATATGTTGTTCTTCATAACTCCTGGGCGCAGCATCCAATTAAAAGAGCTCTTTGCTCCCGCGCACATCTCCAAATCCCGGCCATCGACGCTACTGTATAGGTTCTCGCGAAGAAACATTAAATATATTGATAATTGTTCACCCCCCCCCCCCTCCTCGCCACTCAAAAATTAAAGAGGCGAAACTTTTAAGAGACGATGTATTTTCGGTAGTTTACGGGTATACATTTGGAGTGTGGTTTTTTAAGAGGAATAAAATTTTTGGACCGAGACACTGCCCGCCAGGGCACTCAGCCCGGAGTGCCGAAGGCACGCACGAAAAGCTCGTATATAATAATGACATATATTAACTAATTATTTGATTCTAATTAGGTTACCATGGCAACAACAATGTATTTATTATTTATTATTGATATAGAAAATAAACAAATATAGAAAATAAACAAATATAGAAAATAAACAAACATGTTCTTCGTTCTAACTCATGGGTATTTCATAATTTATTAATAATATATTAAAAGTTACATCACGTCACATTAAATATTATACTCGAATTGACTTTTTCATGAAAGACAATTTAAAATTGATTTGTGTCAGCCAGCCCCGAGGTAAGATAGATACGACAAATTTAATTGGTTATATAGTATATTGCACAAAGTGTTGACCACCATCAGCAATCGTAAGTAAGTAAGTACTTTCACTTAAACTGTTTAAATAAAGTATATATAATTATATATACGAGAATACAACCGTTCCATTGAAAACAAATCAAATGAATAATTTATTTCTGTAGAAGGATGTTTTTTTTTTTTTTTTTTTAAAGGAATCAAGCAGCGGCCAAAGTTGAACTTATTTGATGTTTATTTTTTTCCTAGGCTAATTTTTTTTGTCTAAATCAAACGTCTTGATGTTTTTATCATTTTGCCAATGAATGAATGAAAAACAAGAGTCAGAGGTCGTCCCTCTTGAGACAAACAGCTTGGATGGAGAGTGATCCTTGTCTGTCACCATCAAGAGCGTTGGCTCTTCTGGCATTTTCCATTATTTGCACAAAGTTCAAGATATTTGAACTCGGTTTAAAGGACTCATGCATATAGACGAAGGTGGTGTGTGCGTATTGTATTAATGAGCCAGTGAGTGAGTAATGGCAGCAGGAATATATACGATTACTCCCCACCTCCGTCTCTCCTCATTTTACCTTTATGCATGTTAAGAGTATTAGAAAAAAATTTTAAGAAAAAAATAAAAACCGACTTCAAAAAATTGAATGCAACAAATAAAATACACTAAAAGGTATTAAATAATTATTATCTTATTTAGTTACAACTAAACGACGAAATATTAACACGAAATTACTTTTTAAAGTCGGTGCCAAACAAACTATACCTATAAGCGAGCGTACCCGCCAAACGTACTAAGTAAGATCCGTCGAGTGCAATTCATAAAAGGTATATGTTTGGCACCGACTTCAAAAAGTATTTTCGTGTTAATATTTCGTCGTTTAGTTGTAACTAAATAAGATAATAATTATTTTATACCTTTTAGTGTATTTTTATATTTGTTGCATTTAATTTTTTGAAGTCGGTTTTTATTTTTTTCTTAAAAATTTTTATTTTTCTCTTTTTAGTGATGTTATTAATAGTGATTATATCGTCAGAACTTGACTAAATTAATATGACACCATCCCTAAGACACCCCCTTTCGGATAAAAAAAGAACCATCGAAATCGGTTCATAAACAAAGAGGTTAGGTCTAAACAAACCTAATAAAAAAGGTCTAATACCTATGAAAAAAATCGAAAAAAAAATGGGACCATTCGGAAGCTAGACTGGACCCAATGCAAAAAAAATTTTTCAAAATCGGTTGACAATTGGCGGAGATATGAGGTAACATAGGCACAAAAAAAAAAAAAAAAAAAATTCAATCGAATAGAGAACCTCCTCCTTTTTTGAAGTCGGTTAAAAACTGGTTTTGTTCTTTTTATTTATTGATTCCTTTGGTACATGCCCTATTTGGGCTTAGGTACAAACTTTTCATTATAAAAGTTTACATTTACAGTATTTACAGATGATGATTCCCTTTAAGTCCAGTCAAAATAGATATTTACGATTAGAACACTGCCTAACAATGAAAAGTCCTTGGACTCAAAAATAGCTGATTCTTATGTACTTCCACCTGCTAAATTCAAAAATCCCCATAAAAATTACCGATTAGCTCTTGTTTTGGAGATATTATCGGTCAAAACTACGAAAAAGGCCATTTTGACATATTTTCGAGTCCCATTAGATATTAAACAGCAATATTTGAAATCATATTTATTGAAGTAATAGAAAAACAGCTTCCTCTTTGATTTTCAAATTACCTTGTTTTTAGCTCAATTAGAATTCGATTTATAGCTAAAACTACCTGATTATAAAGGATAATAAACATATTGAAGGAGACAATAAAAGAGTGTGTCTTGTGGTGGAATTATAAATTTTATTTATTTATAACGAGACTATAGTTTCGAGGGCTTTGGCCTCTTCATCAATCTATTACAGTTGATTCACAGGAATTAATTTATGAATTCATAAAAAACATATGGTCTTATCTTTTTCGTTATAACTCGAGTTCTAATTGAGTTACAAACAAGTGGTAATTTGAAAATCAAAGAGGGAGCTGTTTTCTATTACGTCAACAAAATATTTTTATTTCAAATATTGCTGTATAATATCTAATGGGACTCGAAAATAAGGTCAAAATGGGCTTTTCGTTTATTATTATTATAACCACTACAAAAGCAAACTTTATACTGAATATGGATACTTTTCCTTTATTTTTGTGCATAATGAATAGAAAAATCATGAAATAAACTTTAGATAAGAAAAATTTTTTGTAGAGTTGTGTAATTCGCATAGAGCTGAAAATTGGTATAGGTCTTAAATACACTATTACAAATGAAATATCAAAAATTCCCATCCTTCCGATCTCTGCAAAAAAATTTATCCAAGGACAAAAATAAAAAATATCGGTTTTTCGCATTTTTCTCGTAAACCGTAAGTGTTATTGTAAAAATAGGTCAGACAAAAGTTGTAGATCTTGCAATTCTCTACAAAAATTGTTTTGAACTTTTTTTCCTGCAAATCACCATTCCCTGAGATATCGCTATTCCAAAAGTTGGAGACGTCGTACTCAAACATAATTTACACACATTTCCCCACTACCTATATGAGGTATAGCCAAGTGTATAGAGGATCCAAAAAGTGGTTCAGCCTACAATAATTGCGGAAAACTAGATTAAATTTTCTACTATTCAAACAAAGTTTCATCTTAATTCCATAATGGTAACCCCGTAATGAGGTTGAAGTTTTGAAAAATTGTAATCTTTTGCAAAAAATCGCAGTTTTTCTTTCATAAAATGAAAACCACTCATCCTAGAAACTTGATTCTTATCTTATTCTCTAGGAAATTTTGTTCATTTGAACGTTTAGTTGGAGCAGTTTTTTGTTAAAACTCTTAGACTTATAGATATCCAGCATTTTCCAGTCAGGATATGATCCGAATCCTCAGAAGTATAATGGAAAATGCTGGATATCTATAAATATAAGAGTTGTGATACAAGTAAACGCTCAAGTCAATAGAATTTCCTAAAGAATGAGACATAAATCAAGTTTCTAGGATGAGTAGTTTTCATTTTATGAAGGAAAAACTGCGATTTTTGCAAAAAATCAACCTCATTGATGCACTGGTTACCATTATCCAATTAAGATTATGTTAAATCCCGCAAACTTTTCTCTATAAAAATAATTAAGACTATAAATTAGTATTTTAGTTTTGTTAAATTGTTGATTTATTGTATAAAAATGTATATTGTAACTGGGACAACTCCCGTATATCGAATAAAAAATAATAAAATAAAATAAAATAAGATGAAACTTTGTTTGAATGTATAGTGTGGTCTTTGTCGAAAACGTGCTCTTTCATGGTCAAAATGGGAAAAAATCGAAAAAAGTGAGAGTTTTTCAGATTTGCGGGAACAGAAAAAATATGCCAATTTTTAACTAGCGCTTGAGCCCAAAGGATTGGTCAGAGAAAAAAACCTAAATAATGAAATCTGTAGGAAATTTTATGAACTTTCATATATAATAGGAAGGTTATTTACGAAAAGTTGATATTTTTCGAGTTATAAGCAAAAAACCGCCAGAAAATGAGAATTTTTACCATTTTTTTTTGCATTTTTGACAATGTTTCGCCACGAAATTTTGTTAGCAAACCTCAGATTCGGATTCAGTACACCCAAAAACATGAAGGGTCAAAGAAATTACAAAACACAATTTAACTGGTCTATTTGTTTTATTAAAAAAAAAATCCCACTAAATATTTTGCTTGTGGATTGAACCCCCCACCGCGAAAATTTTCTGGCTACGCCACTGCTTAGTAGTATGTGTTTTTTATATTGTTGTTGTACTATTATTCTATTATTATTATATTACGAGCTTTTCCGGCCCTCCGGGCTGGTGTCCTGGCGGGCGGCGTCTCGGACCAAAAATTTTATTCCTCTTAAAACACCACACTCCAAATGTATACCTGTAAACTCCTGAAAATACATAGTCTCTTAAAAGTTTCCCCTCATTTTCGTCCTAAGAATAACAAAATTTAGATTTTTAAAAAATTATAAAAAAGTGGCAAATTATTAAAAAATAAACAAATAATATATAAAATATAAATCAAATAAGATGTGATTAATTTATTTTTCTGTGCGCAAAGAAAAGCGAATTGAATATTTAATTTTTGAGTGGTGAGGGTGTGGGAGGGGGAGGAATAATTATCAATATATTCAATGTTTCTTAACACAACGCGAGAACCTATACAGTCGATGGCCGGGATTTGGAGATGTGCGCGGGAGCAAGGAGCTCTTTATAAATTGGATGCTGCGCCCAGGAGTTATGAAGAACAACATATTTATCGAATTTTGTAGGCTTAGATCGGGGTCCCTTCCTTCAGCCGTAAGAACCAGCAGGGGAAGACGGCCGGAGGGGCCCCCGATGTCCGGGCTGGGTGCAGACGAACTGAGACGACCGCGCACATCATCCAATGTTGTGATAGGACCGCGGATGGGCGGGTTAAGAGGCATGACGCTGTGGTACGATGTCTGGCCGACGATTTGATCAAAAGTGGAATGCATGTCGAGTTGGAGTACTTGTACTCCAGCTCGGCGGGCAATAGAAAGCCAGACATCATGGCAAAGGATGCGGCGGGGGTGGTGTGGGTTTTGGACGTCCAGATCGTCTCCGCGCTTGCAGGACTGGGTGTTGCCCACCGAAACAAAATAGAAAAATATAGGGGCAACTCCAGTCTGGTAGATAATATTGCCGAGCGATTTGGCGTCGGGGCGGGCTCGGTCAGGGTCGAGAGCCATCACACTCTCGTGGAAGGGAGTGTGGTGGCATAAAGCGGTGGAGTCCCTCATCGCCCTGGGTATATCCCAAAAAACAATAAACGATTTGACATATAGGGCGATGAGGGGATCTCTTCTTAATTTTTACACTTTCGGCAGAACAACATGGAGAGCGGGTGGCGTATGATTATTTTTTGTGAATAAAAAAAAAAAAAAAAGAAATGTGAAATGTGAGCCAGGATTAATCCTGTCTCTCTCAGAGAAGCCGAAAGTGTGAAGGATTTGTGGGTAAATTTTGTGTAATAATCTTGAATTTTCTTGTAAGAGGCGGCCCGCTCCTCGGAGGCCCAATAAATAAAATAAAATCAATTGGAGTCTTTCATTTCAAATTACAATTACAATTATATTTCAAATTTGCCGCAAATATACCGACGGCATCAGCGCTCCCTGTCGGCAGCATTCTCTGAGCGTTGTTACAAATTGATCTAGGCTCTTATATATATATATTGTTATTGTGTTATTGTTGGATTGCTGTTAAATTATTGTCTCCTTCAATTAATTCCTTTGAATCCATTGTGATGGACTGATGAAGAGAGCAAAGCTATAACTTCAAAACTATAGTCTCGCTATAAATAAAATTTATAATTCCAGTACAAGACACACTCTTTTATTGTGTCCTTCAATATATAAAAATTCTGCTACCCTCGGCACAAAAACTTTCAATTTATTGTTGTATTATTTTGAAGATTTTACTCAATTGTCATTAATTCTATCAGTGTTATTAAAATGTATTATTTTGTTTTTCTTTAGTATTAATACTAGCTGCAAGGCCCGCCTTTGGCGGCCCTCTTGCTAGCCAGGGAGCTCGCCCCTGGACCCCCACCCCGAAACCCCACTCAGTACAATGTACAGACAAAACCTTAATTTTACATATATATAGATAATTTCATTTAAATTGGTAACCATGACGACTGTTTTTGTTGGGGGACGGACATAGGTACATAGGTAGTTACATACAGAGGCAGGCACAGATGCTTTAGTACCTCCCAACCCCACCCCTGGACCCCACCTCCCACCCCCTGGGGGCATAGGTACAAGGTACATAGATAGATAGGTACATACAGGGGCAGGCACAAATGCCCTTTAGTAGTATGTGATTGTTATTTTTGTTAATTATTGTATTATATTACTGTATATTAGGCATTTAGCCGTTAAAAAATAAATAAATAAACCCCACGCCTGAGTAGCCTCCTGGCCAGCAAGATGCCCCTCGATGGTGTGGGCTTCGTAGCTGGTTTTAAATATATTACATCTATGTAAGTAAAAAAATAAAAACGTTTAAAAATGTCGCTTTAAGTAATCATGCATTTCATCATGACATATGACTTCTACCTTGGCCTAATGCCTCGTGAATTTAAACTTTAACTATATAAAATGCGTAGGTTGGCATCAAGAGTTGTTCTATGTAGGAAAAAATAAATACATTTCTAAAAAAAACTCTTCTTTCTTATCAAACTCAGCCCAAATGTCATTTTTTTTTATCTCTAATATCCGCTGTTTGTTTAGTTATTCGCCTATTGTTGTAATTTCAGTACCCTTTGGTCTTTTTAAGTTAATAAAGCCTAATTAAAGGTTTATTTTTTATCTAATTCTTTACAAGTGTGTTTTTAATAAATTGTCTGATTTAGTTAAATGTTTTAAATTGCACTACAATCCACAATAAATTGGTTTTTAATAAATTATTCAAAAATTATCTTAAAATGCCAAGGGTTGGTTGGGATGGTGTCCTCAGAAAAAATATTTTTCAAGAGCGGGATGCATAATTAAATCTAATTATTAATTAATTGTTTCATCATTAATTTGTTTTGTTTACAATATTTTATTGATTATTTATTTGTATTGTTGAAAAAGTAAATAAACATAGGTATATATAAAAACATAAATATAATAATAAAACTTGAGCAAGATGCAAGGTAGATTTCACAAAAAAAGAAATAAAACAAAATTGAGTTTTGAATTCGATATATTTCGAGGTGAGCCCATCATCAGGAGTCAAAGAAAACCCACCCCCCGAAATATATCGAATTCAAAACTCAATTTTGTTTTATTTCTTTTTTTGTGAAGCCTACCTTGCACTCTTACTCAAGTTTTATTATTGCATATTAAAATGTTTCACCTAGAACCAACACCTGAACTCCTTAAAAGTTATAAATACATAAGTTTAAGAACTCCTGATCTATATCATTATATTATGAAATTAAAAAAATGAAGAAGTATTATATTCCTCTTCTCAGTTCTTGACACTTTTGAGGGCTTCTACATCTATTATAATCGGAATAAGAATAAAAAATTGGTTTTACCCAAAAAAAATTACAAAAAATGCAATGGTCCATCTTCATGTGTGTGTATAATGACCTTATCTTTAATAAGTGGCAGAGCAATGAAATTCGAAGCTTATGCTGGATATGGGGGCTGGAACCTTAGGTTGAAAGATTTTTATTTTTTCGAATTTCCTCAAAAACGCCTCTTAAAAATCTGTGTGATTATTAAATATCAAAAATTCTTCAACGAGTTTAAATTTTATTTTAATTGAAAATTGTGAAGAAGAAGCATAATTAAATCTAATTAATTAATTGTTTAATCATTAATTTGTTTTGTTTACAATATATTTTATTGATTATTTATTTGTATTGTTGAAAAAATAAATAAAGTTACTTATTAATCTTTATTATATATATATATAAAACAATTTTAAGAACTCCTGATCTATATCATTATATTATGATATTAGTTAATGAAGAAGTATTAGATTCTTCTTCTGAGGTTTTGACACTTTGAGGGTTTCTATCTCTAGGCTTATTATTAATCGAATTAAGAACGAAAAAATTGATCTTACCCAAAAAAATTACAAAAATACAAATGGTCAATCTGCATGTGTTTGTATAATGCCCTTACCTTTAATATAAGTCGCAGATTAACGAAAATTCGAAGCTTATGGTGGATATTGGGGCTAGAGCTAGAACAAAGACTGATCTTTTGGCTGAAAGATTTTTATTTTTTGCAATTTTCCTCAAAAACGGCTCTAAAGATTTTTTAAAATCTGTATGATTATTAAATATCAAGAATTCTTCGAACAAGTTTCAATTTTATTTTAATTGAAAATTGTGGGGAAGAAGCATAATAATTAAATCTAATTAATTAATTGTTCAATCATTAATTTGTTTTATTTACAATATATTTTATTGATTATTTATTTGTATTGTTGCAAAAATAAATAAAGTTAATAAGCTTTTATTATAGATATATATAAATAAAAATGTACTGTTACGCTTAAGTGATACGTTGAAGGATCTCCGAAAGTTCTTCACCGATTTCTTTGAAATGTTCACACAACATTCCATTCAAATACACGAAAGTGTTTTTATAGATATCACACATGTGGCATGTAAAAAATGTTTTTTCGAGGAAACAACGCCAGCGCCTCTCTGGGGGAGTAAAAGCAAACAAACAAGATGGCCGATAATAGCTTTTTGGAAATCTTTCAACTGTCAATATTATTTTTGGCTAAAGGAACAATTTTGACAAGTAATATATAATTCATTTACTGTTTTAATACCTATTCTATAATTATTTGCATTTTCAAAACTATTATTATCACAGCAACGCGTGGTCGGGTCAGCTATTATCTATATAAATTTTTACCATAAAACGAGACGCTCCCCGCCGCGCCGAAGGCCCGGGCGTCAGCTAGTAATTATATATATATATATATATTACAGGGTGAGTCGGGGAGAAAGGACCAAACTCCAGCGTGTATTGTGAACACTCGGGGTGCACTAATTAAACGTATTAGAAATACTGCAGTCGATCTCCCAAAAAAATACATGCTTAGGTTGGTATCAAGAGTTCTATGTAGAAGATAGTAGAAAAAAATAAATCCATTTCTAAAAAGTTCCTCCTTTCTTATCAAACTCAGCCCAAATGTCATTTTTTTTTATCTCCCGTGTCGTTTCTCTCTCAAACACAATCTTAACTTTCTCAAAGGTATATTTACCAAGATCACCATAAAAATCTTTTCCTACCTATCATGTAATGGATGATGTTTAGCCAAGCCAGACATCATTTGAAAGCATGAGAGAAGACAAATACTATAGAATTATATAAAATGGTCATCTTTATTATAATAAAAATTCCAAAAAAAAAAAACAATGAATACTTTAGACCTTGTAATAAATTTTTCTATGAAAATGAATTTCTTATTAAAAAAAAATAATAATTTCCATATCTAATTGAAAATATAAGGTTAATTTTATTCATTTTTATTAAATAATTATATAAGAACTATTCTTAGTTAAGACAACCGGGTCAAAGAAACCTCTTTAAGTTTCCTAAGCTGTTGATAAGATAAAAGATTTGGTTCACATCTCGTTTAAATTTAATAGGACTATCTGTAATGCATTGCATATACCATATAGACGCTTTTCCGTATGCATTTGAGACTAAACTCAATTCTACCCATTATCTTCAGCTTTGGGGTTTTACCCAAAATTTGGGGAGGGGAGGGGGAAGTTGCACTTTTTTTTTAGGGGGAAAAATATGTAGGGATTTTTTTTAGGGTTAAAAAAGGCTTTCCATGGATTTTTCCAAAAAATTTTACTCGATAAATATTTTTTTTTTTTTTTTTTTACAAAATAAATAAGTTTTCGGATGTCTTCTATTTTCTGTATCGTTTTAATTCAAATTACATTAACTTATTTATCTATATAAAAAAAGCAAAAAAAAAAAACTACATTTTCGAAATATGAGTTTAGGGGTTTTAAAATTATTGGATAAATTATTAATGTGAAACCTACCAAGTATTTTTTATCCAATAATTTTTAAAAATGTTTCACCAAGTACCAACAACCAAATTCCTTAAAAACTTTTTGCCATGTTGGCAACACTGGAAATACCCTACATTTGACAAAATATAGTTTATGGATTTTTTGCTTAATTTTGGCCTTTTTAGGGCTTTTTGGTGTCACTCTTAATGGGGGAAAAAATTATGTTGGCGATCATGCTTGTATCCAGGGTAGGGTGGTCCTTATTTTCGAATTTTTATGGTCCCAGGGGGACTATAAATTGTTAGATTTGTATAAAAAAATGTCCCTCAAGTTTCCAAACTCTATTCAGTGTTGGCCTTTGTGCCGTTAAATTACGTCACACGAATTTCAAGACTTTTAGACCCCCCCCCCTGTGTCACATTCTTTCACATTTTCACTGAGCTCCTGTCCTGTATTGTGACGTCACACTATCACATTTTCCCCTTTAATTTTAAAAAGTTTTAATTTGACTTTTGTGAGATCACAATTTCTAAGGTCCCGGGGCCCCCTTTCACAATCTGAGATACCCCCCCCCCCCCTTGACGTGTGACGTAATTTATTAACAGTCCCCTTTGCCGAACAGCGATTTAAGTTTCCCATCTAAATAACATGGCGTTTTTGGCATTGAACGATCAATTTTTTATTCAGGCCAAAGTAATAGTTCAAAAGTTTAAAACTCTGTAGACTTTATCCTTATAATAGTAGCTAACCTCCAGAATTTTCACAGATTTTTAGCTATTATAATTTTGGAGTCTATAACTTATTAACACTAAGATATAGCAGTATTTTATCTTGCTCTAACTCCAAAATTATAATAGATAAAAATCGGTAAGAATTCTGAACGTTAGCTACTATTATAAGGATAAAGTCTATAGATTTTCAAATTTTTGAAATATTACTTTGGCCGGAATAATTGATAGTTCAATACCAAAAACCACATGTTATTTAGATGGGAAACTTACATCGAGGTTCGGCAAAGCTGATAATAGAACCACGTCACACGTTAAGGGGGGGGGTATCTCAGATTGTGAAAGGGGAGCCCCGGGACCTTAGAAATTGTGATGTCACAAAAGTCAAATTAAAACTTTTTTAAAATTTAGGGGCAAAAGTGATAGTGTGACGTCTGGCAATACAGGAACAGGGGCTCAATGAAAATGTGAAAGAATGTGACACAGGGGGGTGGGGTCTAAAAGTCTTGAAATTCGTGTGACGCAATTGGACGGCTCCAAAGGTTAAAATTGAGAGAGAGACTTGAGCTTGGGGGTATATCATCAGAGCCTGGGGTAGCATAAAAATTCGAAAATACCCAAAATAAGGACGACCCTAACCCAGGGCTGTAGTGGAGAGTACACGACGTATACCCTGGGCTTGGATCTGGGCAGATAGCGTATACCTTGGGTTAATTAAAAATTTAAAAATTTTGAGACATTAACTTTTTAAATTAGTTCAATCCATACCTACTTATAAAGAGAGTGGGTGACTAAAATTTCAACCTATATTCGTTGTTATTAAATATTTTTACTTTATCCAATGCGAAGCATGGGAGAAAGTATTGTAATCAGCTCTCGCGGCAAGCGAGACTTCAAAGGGTCCTCAGGTAAAGACTACGGAACCCATAGACTCAATTAAGGTCACAAATTGAAGTATTCAATGAGATTGAATTTTAGCACGTGACGGTTTTGCCAAAAATTGCCTGGAATCTCGTCGAGAGGCCAAAAAGTGCCATTTTTTTGGAAGTGCGTGCGGATGGATGGATGGATGGATGTGATGTTATCGTTTTTCGTCCACGAATTTTTCCACACCGTTGCACCGAATGAATTGAAATTGAAAACATACCAGTATTTTAACAAAATGAAGCGCTGAGCTGATTAGTTTTTGGTACATATCGGTCCACAAACATTAGTACTTTATTTCAGTACTTTTTTAGTTTTTTCTAAATATCTTGAAAATGACTTAACCAATTTTGATGAAATTTAATATCCTAATTAAGTACATTTGGACCCACAAAAAAGGTTAAATAAAGTTTTTAGTAAAATTATATTTTTAAAGTACTTTACTCAGAGCATATTTTGAGAAAGTTTAGCAACGATCCGTTGCGGTTTATTTGTTTAAATTCGACCATTATAAGCCGAAATATAGTAATATGTTAAGGGTATGTGTTAATTTATGAATTCATTATATCCAGAAGAAGCGCTCAGAGCCCTAACAACAGTTACCAATTGTAGTGGAGGAGCGGTCATTTTCGCAACTTAAGAGAATAAAAAATGAATTGCGAACAACATTTGTTACAAGAACGACTGACTAATTTGTCAATTATGTGCATAGAAAGTGATATCCTTCAAAAAAATTGACTTTAAGGATATAATAGAAGATTTTGCTCAACAGAAATCCCGAAAGAAACCGTTATCGTAATCGTAACCAAAAAACCAGCAGAATTCTAATATCATTAATGACATAGGTTATATCATACAGTATGTTGATTACCTATAATAAATGGTCAATACTATAGAAAAATGTTATTATAATTCGCTTTTTTAACCGACTTCAATAAAATTTTTAAGAAAAAATAAAAACCGACTTCAAAAATTAAGTGCAACAAATATAAAAATACACTAAAAGGTATAAAATAATTATTATCTTATTTAGTTACAACTAAACGACGAAATATTAACACGAAATTACTTTTTAAAGTCGGTGCCAAACAAACTATACCTATAAGCGAGCATACCCGCCAAACGTACTAAGTAAGATCCGTCGAGTGCGATTCATAAAAGGTATATGTTTGGCACCAACTTCAAAAAGTAATTTCGTGTTAATATTTCGTCGTTTAGTTGTAACTAAATAAGATAATAATTATTTTAAACCTTTTAGTGTATTTTTATTTGTTGCACTTAATTTTTTGAAGTCGATTTTTATTTTTTCTTAAAAATTTTTATTTTTCTCTTTTTAGTGATGTTATTAATAGTGATTATATCATCAGAACTTGACCAAATTAATATGACACCATCCCTAAGACACCCCTTTCGGATAAAAAAAGAACCATCGAAATCGGTTCATAAACAAAGAGGTTAGGTCTAAACAACCTAAACAAACCTAATAAAAAAGGTCTAATACCTATGAAAAAAATCGAAAAAAATAGGACCAATCGGAAGCTAGACTGGACCCAATGCAA
This sequence comes from Forficula auricularia, assembly GCA_024734495.1. Classification (NCBI taxonomy): domain Eukaryota; kingdom Metazoa; phylum Arthropoda; class Insecta; order Dermaptera; family Forficulidae; genus Forficula; species Forficula auricularia. Next base: position 2,524,227 of record JALMQS010000144.1, read on the forward strand.
AAAAAATTTTCAAAATCGGTTGACAATTGGCGGAGATATGAGGTAACATAAGCACAAAAAAAAAAAAAAAAAAATTCAATCGAATGAAGAGAACCTCCTCCTTTTTTGAAGTCGGTTAAAAAAGGAGGAGGTTCTCTATTCGATTGAATTTTTTTTTTTTTTTTTTTTGTGCCTATGTTACCTCATATTCTGCCAATTGTCAACCGATTTTGAAAATTTTTTTTGCATTGGGTCCAGTCTAGCTTCCGATTGGTCCCATTTTTTTCGATTTTTTTTCATAGGTATTAGACCTTTTTTATTAGGTTTGTTTAGACCTAACCTCTTTGTTTATGAACCGATTTCGATGGTTCTTTTTTTATCCGAAAGGGGTGTCTTAGGGATGGTGTCATATTAATTTGGTCAAGTTCTGATGATATAATCACTATTAATAACATCACTAAAAAAGAAAAATAAAATTTTTAAGAAAAAATAAAAACCGACTTCAAAAAATTAAATGCAACAAATAAAAAATACACTAAAAGGTATAAAATAATTATTATCTTATTTAGTTACAACTAAACGACGAAATATTAACATGAAATTACTTTTTGAAGTCGGTACCAAACAAACTATACCTATAAGCGAATCGTATCCTCCAAACGTATCTAAGTTAGATCCGTCGAGTGCGATTCGCTAAATAGGTATAGTTTGTTTGGCACCGACTTCAAAAAGTAATTTCGTGTTAATATTTCGTCGTTTAGTTGTAACTAAATAAGATAATAATTATTTTATACCTTTTAGTGTATTTTATTTGTTGCATTTAATTTTTTCTTAAAATCATTTTATTTACTTTGCCAAAAGGGCCCCAGCCTAGCATTAAAGACTAGCCCTGACGTTAACGTAGATTTAAACTTCTTTTCTTGAAAAATAAAACTCTTCCACCTATGTTATAAAACTTTTGTAATTTTGAATTGATTAATTTTTATTTCTGAATTTCTTTTAAGAGACAGTTAGTTAAAACCAGTTAGGGAGATTATTATTTTAATCAGAGAGAAGTCGATTTCTCTATTCGTCTTCTTTTTCTCATCCTCAATTGAGACAATAGAGAGGCTAAAACTCTCGGTTTATTTTTTCACAATCAAAAGCTCTTCGTCTTATATTTCTTCTTATTTAAATTCTATCAGAAATCATTCTTTACAACATTCAAATTATTACGGAAAACCTATTCCCATGTCAGTGTCGCCTAAATAATGGATTTATTAGATAGAAAGAAAATATATGCATTTTTATTAATAAAAAAATCAACTGGTGTGGTCACCACATGACTTTCACATTCTCTCTTATTTGAAAAAATCGCGACACTGTTAATTTACTTTCCTTTCCTTTATTTCAATCGGATTAAAATTTATACAGCACTAAAAACTCCTGAGTAGATTCCTATGCATATTTTGTTCGCCGACACATACGACCCAGTAGATCAATTATCTATCCGAATCATACATCTAGGATACTATAGGTTCAATTTTATATTGCATATCTACTCTTATAAACGAGCAATAATTGTTTATATATATATATATATATATTTGTATCCTTGGGTCTATTTTGAAAAACGGCTCTACCGATTTTGATGAAACAAATTCTATTAACAAATTTTGAGGATGAAAAAACGATGTAGCTAGGTCTGGACCTCGACAAATTTCATCTTAATTGATCTTTTCTTAATTAAAGTAATTATTGATAGATGAAAATCTCAATAAAAAAGTTTGTTTACATTTTTTTCAATTATGTTTTATTTTTAATTGGTTTTTTAATTTTAAAACCCACTAATAGGTTATAGCAAATATTAATACATTATATTAAAATTAGGAATTTTTTGTTTGTTTTTAATTAACAGGTGTCTAAATCATAACAAAACAGGTGTGTTTACAAATAAAGTGGTTGAAGTGGCTTTTTTTTATATAACTTGGAAACAAATCTTATTTAATTTTATGTTTTTATTTCAGATCCTATACGATTATTTTTTTTATTATTATTTTCCTATTTATTTTTATAATGTTTATCAATATGAACGAATGTGGGCAAATTGGTGTACGAGTAAACAAATAGACACATAATATGTAGACCATTAGAAAGCTAGAAATGCAAAAACTGGGTGCGGGGTGGGGTGGATGTGGGAGGTGTAGGAGGTGGGGTGCAGTTGTGGGGGATCCGGGGGTGGGAGGCGCGGTTGGGGTGGGGTGGGGCGGAGTGGGGGTGCATTGGTGGGGTCGAGGTGTGTGGTTTCGGGAGGGGGTCAGGGGTTACCGTGCATCGCTCGGTGGCTCCAGGTACTTTTTGCTTATTTGAGTAATATTGCATAAAATTGCATATTTCGCGTCAAATACAGAGGTTTTAAAAGTAATTTTTCGGAGAAAGAATGAAAAAAAACCTCATTTAATAAACCAGGGGGACACTAATTTAAATTCGAAGAAAACTGAAATAGGCATCAACGACGCGAAGTGTAGTCTTGGACTACGAAGTAGGAAGTTGGATTACAAAGGATGTAAATTTAGCTACAAAACAGCAATCCACTCATTTTTCTTATTATTCACTTGTACTAGATACAAGGGCGGATCCAGGGGGGTGGAGGAGGCGACCGCCGACCCCCCCCGATAGAGGCCGTGTCTGGTAAAAAAATTGAAAATAAAGTTCTATATATGTGTGTGTGGGGGAGGGCGGCGTCTCTGCCCCCCCCCCCCCCCGCTTGGACAATTCGATCGCGACTCACTTTCGAGATAAAAAGTATATCTTATATACATCGGGCACCTTATATACATCCCCCCTATATACATCGGGCACCTTATATACATTCTCCCCCCCCCCCATAAAAAATTCCTGGATCCGCCCTTGACTAGATACTATATTCTACACGAAAATGACGAAAAGTTTGCAATATTTTTCTTACAAAGTAAAAGTGGGGCGTTTAAGTTCTTTTAAATTCGCCCCCTAGTACGTCTGTGGATGTGGAGCCCTCTTTTTCATTGTATAAATCAATTTTAAGGGACCGTAGACATAATAACCTGAAGAATTTTAGATTTAGAAAAATACTTGTAAACGTAAATTATTCACAACTAGAATCAAATTTTAATTATTTTTGAGATCCTGTTAATTATTTCTTTATTTTTTTTAATGGCCTTCAGGAACTATAGCTCATTTTGGCCATTGAGTGTGAGTGTGTGTGTAAATTATTGAAAGGATCAGATTATAGCCAATAAAATATTTGAAAAATTTACATTATTTTATTAGTTTATTATTTGTTCGTCAATAAGAAAAGCTTGTTAATATAAAAATAAACTGCAACGGATCGTTGCTAAACTTTTATCCAATGAGTTATCGTAGCCTAGGGTAAAGTACTTTAAAATATAATTTTACAAAAAATTTTATATGACCATTTTTGTGGTCCTCACGGTACTCAATTACAATATTAAATTTCATCAAAATTGGTTAAGTCATTTTCAAGATATTTAGAAAAAACTAAAAAAGTACTAAAATAAAGTACTAATGTTTGTGGACCGATATGTACCAAAAAGTAATCAGCGCTTCATTTTGTTAAACTAATGGTAGGTTTTCAATTTCATTTCAATCAGCGCAAAGGTGTGGAAAAAATCGTGGACGAAAAAACGATAACACACACACACACATCCATCCATCCATCCATCCCCACGCACTTCCAAAAAAATGGCACTTTTTGGCCTCTCGACGAGATTCAGGTAATTTTTGGCAAAACCGCCACGTGCTAAAATTCAATCTCATTGAATACTTCAATTTGTGACCTTAATTGAGTCTATGGGTTCCGTAGTCTTTACCTGAGGACCTTTTGAAGTCGAGCTTGCCGCCAGACCGATTATAATACTTTCACTGCCCCCCCCCCCTCCCGTATTTTTTCGTTCACATTTTTTGAAACATTATTATATTTATAATGTTGATTTCATTCAAGAGCACCCCTCTAATATTTCTTTGAGTTTAAAGATTTTCTATATATTAAATGAAATGAGAATTTTGTCCAATATTTTACGTAATAAATGTACATATTTGACACTTTGTGTCTATAAGCTTACTTTATCAATTTATTTTTTCATAGCACTCCTTAAAATAAAAAAAATAAAATAAATCTCTGGCTCGACAACCCTTCATGGGTCTTGGCCTACTGAATTGGTTGCTGTCCTAATTGGAAACAGTACCGAGGGGTCAAGTGGTTAGCTCAACGCACATCTACAACCTTCGTTTCAGTTTTCTTAACCGAGATTCGCTACTTCTCAATCAAGCAGCTACTCATTTATCCTCACGAGGCTGAGTGAACCCCTGTTCCAGACCCTATACTTACAGAAAAATTTCTGAGCATAGCCGGGAATCGAACCCGGGACCTCCGGGTTGCCAGTCAGTTACTCTGACCATTAGACCACGGAGGCGGTTATAGCACTCCTTCAAATATATAACCTTTTTGTCTTCAATTTTAATTTTTTAGTGCATTAAAAAATTTATTTTGCCATCTTTTGCTGCATATATTTGCATATTACAACTTATTCTGCATATTACTTGCATGTTTCAACATTTTAACTGCATATTTTGGCAGTTTTTACTGCATAAAAATCCGGTCTCTATTTTTAAAGCTTTGTTCTAAGAATTAAAATATTTATTTTTGATTTAATTGAAAAGTTTTTGTTTTGCCGAGAGTAGCAGAGTTGTTGATTCACAAGAGAGAAACAAAGAGGTTGTCCTCTGCTTGATGCAAATAAACATACACACATATATATCGAGATGATATATCTGTATATATATATTATTAATTTTGTTTGAGACTATAGTTTCGAAGACTTGGTCTTCATCATCAGTCATTCTTCATAATCAGTAGAGATTGTGGTGTTGGTGCAAGGTGAAACATCTTTAATAAAGATAAGAGTAAATAGATATTTTATTTAATATGAATTTACTATGAGTTAAGGATACTGGGTCACTTATTTCACATTAAAGTTACCTTCTGTATTTCCTGAAGATGGGTTGATAGCCCGAAATATATATATTGAAAAAGAAAAAAAAATTTTTATATCTTTTAATTTTTTAATTTTAATGTGAAATAAGTGACCCAGTATCCTTAACTCATAGTAAATTCATATTAAATAAAATATCTATTTACTCTTATCTTTAGTCATTCTTCAATTATAAATGTTTTTCATGGAGTCAATATCATATGGATATTGAAAACTTGGTGTTCCTTCATCACTGGTGGTCGGCTAGGAACTTTTTTCATGCACGATTACAATACTTGACCATATCCTGTATTGTAAAGTAGAGAAGTGGCTCAAGTAAAACTAATTTACTTTTCCTTCCTTCCTATTAGTTCCTAGCCCTCTCAGCAGTGACGAAAGTACACCAAGTTTTCAATATCCATATGATATTGACTCCATGAAAAACATTTATAATTGAAGAAAGACTCGATGATGAAGACCAAGTCTTCGAAACTATAGTCTCAAACAAATAAATAATATATATATATCAGATATATCATCTCGATATATATGTGTGTATGTTTATTTGCATCAAGCAGAGGACAACCTCTTTGTTTCTCTTTGTGAATTTATTTTTGGAGTTATTTGTTCTCTTTAAAGTTGGGATTTTAAAGTTTAGTTATGTTTTTATAAATTTTTTAACAAAATAATTTTTTTTTAATAAATATTATTTACTATGCGATAATTCGATTTTTTTTTTACATAAATACTAATTTTCTGATCTTAGAATTTTTTGTTATAAGTTATAACCTAACCCAACCTAACCTGGCCCGATTTGACCATCAAAATATTTTGCAACCCTATTATTAAGAGCTATCCAAATATCATAAAACATTCAAACCCTTTGTCGTATATAAAAGATACATACCCTTTGTGTTTAACCTTCATTATGAAAATATCCTAGCCTACAACTTTTATAGGTTAAATTAAAATATTATTAAAGATGCGTAAAGTGACGTCAGCAAAATTCGACCCGAAGAGATCGGTTCCACGGCTGTTACAGATGTTTAGAAAAAAAAAAAAAATACAAAAATAAGAGTCGAATTTCTAAGAAAAATTTTCTGCTATTGTGTTTCTCTTATTCTAACACATTTTATGAAATTTCGTAAAATTTTATAATTTTTATGAAATTTTATTTATTGTTATAAAGAAAATTAATTAAGAAATTTCACGAAATTTAATACAATTTTATCAAATTACAGAAAATTTGGATTATTTACCAGATTTTGGTGCATATCAACCCAAAATTAAGGGGGGTGGAGGGGGGTTAAAAATTAAAAATCTAGGTCGATTTAGCAAACTCAACCCAATTTTGTATACATAATCAGTGGGTCCCAGGAGTCTAAAAATGCAAATCTATCCCCCCTTAGATGATTATAAATAATTTTATTAAATATTAAATATAAGTGAGCGGCCAGGTTGTATGGTAAAATCAAGTGGATGGCCACATCAGAACACGTCAACTTATTTTATCTAAAAGAACCGAGATGATGAATAGAACCGAACCTATGAAAAGTTATAAAAGTGAAAATTGCCAACGCTCACTGGCGCTCACTTTTTAACCGACTTCAAAAAAGGAGGAGGTTCTCTATTCGACTGAATTTTTTTTTTTTTTTTTTTTTTTTTTTGTGCCTATGTTACCTCATATCTCCGCCAATTGTCAACCGATTTTGGAAATTTTTTTTGCATTGGGTCCAGTTCAGCTTCCGATTGGTCCCATTTTTTTTTTCGATTTTTTTCATAGGTATTAGACCTTTTTTATTAGGTTTGTTTAGACCTAACCTCTTTGTTTATGAACCGATTTCGATGGTTCTTTTTTTATCCGAAAGGGGGTGTCTTAGGGATGGTGTCATATTAATTTGGTCAAGTTCTGATGATATGATCACTATTAATAACATCACTAAAAAGAGAAAATAGAAATAATTTTAAGAAAAAAATAAAACCGACTTCAAAAATTAAATGCAACAAATAAAATACACTAAAAGGTATAAAATAATTTATTATCTTATTTAGTTACAACTAAACGACGAAATATTAACATGAAATTACTTTTTGAAGTCGGTGCCAAACATATACTATAAGTCAGCAATCCGACTAAACGTACTATAGTACGATCTGGTCGAGTGCGATTCATAAAATAGTATATGTTTGGCACCGACTTCAAAAAGTAATTTCATGTTAATATTTCGTCGTTTAGTTGTAACTAAATAAGATAATAATTATTTTATACCTTTTTAGTTATTTTTATTTGTTGCATATTAATATTTTGAAATCGGTTTTTATTTTTTTCTTAAAAATTTTTATGATATTTTTAACCGACTTCAAAAAAGGAGGAGGTTCTCTATTCGATTGAATTTTTTTTTTTTTTTTTTTTTTTTGTGCCTATGTTACCTCTATATCTCCGCCAATTGTCAACCGATTTTGAAATTTTTTTTTGCATTGGGTCCAGTCTAGCTTCCGATTGGTCCCATTTTTTTTTCGATTTTTTTCATAGGTATTAGACCTTTTTTATTAGGTTTGTTTAGGTTTGTTTAGACCTAACCTCTTTGTTTATGAACCGATTTCGATGCTTCTTTTTTATCCGAAAGGGGGTGTCTTAGGGATGGTGTCATATTAATTTGGTCAAGTTCTGATGATATAATCACTATTAATAACATCACTAAAAAGAGAAAAATAAAAATTTTTAAGAAAAAAATAAAAACCGACTTCAAAAAATTAAGTGCAACAAATATAAAAATACACTAAAAGGTATAAAATAATTATTATCTTATTTAGTTACACCCAAACGACGAAATATTAACACGAAATTACTTTTTGAAGTCGGTGCCAAACAAACTATACCTTTTAGCGAGTCGCACCCGCCGGATCGTACTATAGTAACGATCCGGCGGGTGCGACTCGCTTATAGGTATAGTTTGTTTGGCACCGACTTTAAAAAGTAATTTCGTGTTAATATTTCGTCGTTTAGTTGTAACTAAATAAGATAATAATTATTTTATACCTTTTAGTGTATTTTATATTTGTTGCACTTAATTTTTTGAAGTCGGTTTTTATTTTTTTCTTAAAAATTTTTGAGATATCACGGTTCATAAACTCAATATCAGTTCAAATTTGTAGTTTAAATTTTTTTTTATTTTCCTACTTATTTTATCAAGTTCTAAAAAAATCCGTCATCGAAACATAGCCCTCGTGATACTACGGTTTCCGTGGTTTCTATAAATAAACAATTGAAAAATAAAAGAAAATAAATACAAAAAAACAGTATTTTTTAAACTGGATATCTCGAAAACTAAGCGAAATCTCAAAAAATGGTAATTCTTCATTTTCGTCTTATTTTAGTGAGTATTATAAGAATCCATTGTCAGATCGCGGCGCCACAGTTACCGTAGAATCCCCAATATTACATTCCACAAAGTCTCCAAAGTGAATCACCAAGCATTGGTTTTCTTTCATAAAGTCTTACATCTTCATAGTCATTCCTTTGTAAATTTGTAAATAATCACTCTTGTACATAAATTGCCTTGGTTAAATACCCCGGAAATTATGTAAAAAAAATAAAAATAAAGACAATGTAATAATAATAATTATTATTTATTCTTATTTATTTATACAGCCGACGTTTGGCCCTGCTTCGGCCTTACTTCATCAGCAGCAGTTCGACCGTGCTTCGGTCTAACCAAAAAATTGTTAGATTTTTACTCGTGTAAATAAATAAATAAACATTATATTATTATTTGATATAGAGAATATACAGGGTGTCCCAAAAGTCAAGGATCAAACGTGAACACGAGATAGGTGAGTTCAGGATTGTCCAAAATAAAAAAAAATAAATTCTTTAATAAAACTCTCTTAGTTTTCAAGTTATGGGCATTTTTTTGAAAACCTTGAAAATCGCTACCCTACTCTAAATAAATGAATGCTAGTGGCTACGAATTTTCATATTTTATAATTCTAATTTTTGTTACGGAATCCTGAATAATAACAAGCAGAAAATAACTAAGAGTACAGTCATTATATGGGGTCAACCGGGGGACGATTGCGAAATTATTTTTATGTGGGTCCCAGGACATACAGGGATTGAAGGCAACGATGCAACTGACCTTCTTGCCAAAATGGGAGCTAATAAGGCGGCTGTTGATTTTTCTCAAATATTTTTAGAAGACTCGAAAAAGTTTTTTAAAAATCAATTAAAGAATTCCTGGTATGATGAGTGGGCGAGGGAGAATGCAATCCTTAAGAGAGTCAAACCTAACATTTGTCCACTAAGTACATATGATATGCCTAGAAGAATGCAAACCAAATTAATACGTCTACGAATAGGGCACTGCTTTTTCTCACATGGGTTCTTGATTCTTAGAGAAAATACCCCATGGTGTGGTATATGCAACTCTAGAATCACAGTGGACCATGTATTAATTGAGTGTCCTTTATATAGTTCTGCAAGATTAAAATTTAATATTGGAAATATATCTATCCTAAATCTTCTAGGAAATCAAGAAAATTTTGAAAATTTATTCGGGTATTTAGATAAAATAGGACTTCTAAATTTAATTTGATTTTTTTCAAAACCAATAAAAGGTTACGTTTTGTTCTGTGATATTTTTGAGTTATTGTTGCTATCACTTATTAGATATTTATTGAATACTATTTCGAACTCTATTGGCGTAAACTGTAAAACAACGGACAGATGGATATGACCTGATAAAAAAAAACAAAAAAAAACACTAGATTGAGACAGATGATTAAATGGATAAGATAAGTTTTCTGAGGCGCTAATGGCCCTAGCAGTCGATGCGCTCCTTAAAAAAAACTAAGACTATTATACTTTTTGAGAAAAAAATATTTTTGTCAGATTCATGTCAAAAGTTTTAATCAGCTAACTTTGACTCTTGATATCTCTAAAAAAAAAACTGTGTCAAACAATAATGGGAAATTATCTAAAAATTGACGATTTAATCAAAATTTCAAAATGATATAAAACATTCACTTTTTTTAAAAAACAAAAAATAATATTTGCATTTTTATGCAAAAGAAACTAATTTCAAAACACAATTCGTAATTGGCTAAAGGGTAGAATTTAACATGAAAACAGATATCAAATAATTTAAATTTTAATTTGTAATTTAAAATATTTTATTAGATATTGAATATAAGAACAATTATTATTTTGAACATTTACTTTAATTGAATAAATAAATAAATAAATATTTTATTCAACTATTAAAGATTTTTTCCAAAATCTTTAATTGAATAAAAATATTTTTTAATAAATTAAATTAGTTTTCATGTTAAATTCTACCCTTTAGCCAATTAGCGAATTGTGTTTTGAAATTAGTTTCTTTCTCATAAAAATGTTAAAATATTAGTTTTTTGTTTTTTAAAAAGTGGAATGTTTTATACTAATTTTGAAATCTTGATTAAATGCGTCAATTTTTTAGATAATTTGGCATTATTGTTTTGATAGAGTTTTTTTTTAAGATATCAAGAGTCAAAGTTAGCTGATTAAAATTTTTTGACACATGAATCTTGACAAAAATATTTTTTTCTCAAAAAGTAGTAATACTTTTAGTTATTTTCTGCTTGTTATTATTCAGGATTCCGTAACAAAAATTAGAATTATAAAATATGAAAATTTGTAGCCACATCATTCAAATATTTAGAGCAGGGAAGCGATTTGCCGTGCCCCCAGATATAGATAGAATGCTGAAATTTGGAATACTGGTAAAGCTTGGAACATTAATAAAGGAGAAAATTGAAAACCGAAACTTTTCCTTCTTCGGGGTCCGAAATGAAGGAGTGAAATTTATGAAAAATTTTATGAGAAAAAGCCCCCAGATATAGATAGATACCTGGATAAGTATCAGGTGATTTAGCCCCCATCATCAGGAATTTAGATAGATTAAAGAGGACAATAAATGTATTGAATTTTTGTCTATAAATGCCTGTAAAAGAGGGTTGAGGGTTGAATCAATTGTCTGAGATAATTGTTTAACTTTGAAAGGTAGAATAATAGAGAGGGAGGAGGCCAGGTAGAAAGAATAAATTTGGATTTTTGGGCAAGGGTTCGAAAAATGTATTCAACTGAGACAATACGAATGCAGTTAAAATAGAAACTTTGTTTTTCTAAAGATGAGGTTATTGAAGGAAAAAAGGACAAAGGATCCAAATCGTGTAAATAGAAATATTAGATTCTTTAGACAACTATATTTACATAAATTGAAAGTTTCTTTTTGCCGAGAGTAGAAGAATTTTTATAAATTGAAGGAGAGAATAAAAGAGTATGTCTTCTGCTGGAATTATAAATGTAGACTATAGTTTCGAGAGCTTTGTTCTCTTCATCAGTCTATTACAATTGATTGATAGGAATTAATGTATGTAATTGAAATTTAATTAATACTAATAGCATTAAAGACAATTGACAAAGTAATATCTTCAAAAATAATACAACAATCATTTAACAGCAATTTTTTTTTTAGTTTGAAATTTTTATAAATTTAATTTTAAACCACCCCTTAATTTTGGGTCCGATTTTAACTAAAATCTAATTAGCTCTTAATCTCAATGGACCAAACCTACATGTGAAATTTGGTTTTGTGATTTATACTAGCTCATGCGCCCTCAAAAATTTGATAACGTACTAGCAGAGATTTTGAGAAAAAAGTTATTATTATCTCTTAAAATATAATTTTTTCGATGTTCACTTATTAGAGCTTTTTAAAACCGACTTCAAATAATTTTTAAGAAAAAATATAACTGACTTCAAAAAATTAAATGCAACAAATAAAATACACTAAAAGGTATAAAATAATTATTATCTTATTTAGTTACAACTAAACGACGAAATATTAACATGAAATTACTTTTTGAAGTCGGAGCCAAACAAACTATACCTATAAGCGAGCATACCCTCCAATGGTACTAAGTAAGATCCGTCGAGTGCGATTCATAAAAGGTATATGTTTGGCACCGACTTCAAAAAGTAATTTCATGTTAATATTTCGTCGTTTAGTTGTAACTAAATAAGATAATAATTATTTTATACCTTTTAGTGTATTTTATTTGTTGCATTTAATTTTTTGAAGTCGGTTTTTATTTTTTTCTTAAAAATTATTTTTATTTTTCTCTTTTAGTAATGTTATTAATAGTGATCATATCATCAGAACTTGACCAAATTAATATGACACCATCCCTAAGACACCCCCTTTCCAATAAAAAAAGAACCATCGAAATCGGTTCATAAACAAAGAAGTTAGGCCTGAACAAACCTAACAAAAAAGGTCTAATACCTAAAAAATGGGTCCAACCGGAAACTAGACTGAACAAAATGCAAAAAATTTTTAAAAATCTGTTTACAATTGGCGGAGATGTGAGGTAACATAGACAAAAAAAAAATCAGTCGAATAGAGAACCTCCTCCTTTTTTGAATCGGTTAAAAATGAAGGAAATCAAAAATTATTTGGTAACCTACCAACAGACATTTTAACAAATAAGCTGACGTGTTCTGATGTGGCCATCCACTTGACTTTACCATACAACCTGGTCCCTTACTTATATTTAATATTTAATAAAATTATTTATAATCATCTAAGGGGGGGGGGGGGTAGTTTTTGCATTTTTAGACTCCTAGGGGCACACTGATTATGTATACAAAATTTGGTTGATTTTGTTCAAATGGCCTAGATTTTTAATTTTTAACCCCCTCTACCAATTTTGGGTCGATATGAACCAAAATATCATCAGCTCTTAATCTCAATTTTTTTTTTTTTTTTTTAATGATATTGATGTGAGAAGGAGATACACCAGAAGGTGGATCCCCTAAAGGCCTGTATGGGCTGGCCCCTCAATCGTGAAAAGAACAGAGTAGAAGGAAAAGAAGCCGGGATCACGAGCCAATCTCAGAAACTTAGATACAATTCAATATCCAATTTACCAAGGTTTTAGGGGCTTCGAGCAGTGGTAAATTCTCCGCGCGATAAATTCGGTTAAATTTATCTCCCACTTAATTTTTATTACCAGACCCTATACTTACAGAAAAAATGTCTGGGTATAGCCGGAAATCGAACTCCGGGTTGCCAGTCAGTTACTCTGACCATTTTTTTTTAGTTTTAGTTTTAAGAGGATGTTTTATTAGCCATAAAAAAAATATGTACAATTTATTACAAAGTTACTTCTAACAATCCAAAAGAAGTATAGTATTTTAACTTTAAATACAATGAAAAAAGAAAAGGGCCATTTTTAAATGGATCCCAATAGATTTTTTTTACATAATATAGTTTTTTTTTAATTTTAATTTTACAATAAGTTATTTTTTTTTTTTGTAATTTTTACTTACATTTGTATAATTAAATTTTTTGCACGGGAAAAGGCTTTGAGAAAAAACCCGGTTTTGTTCTGACCATTACACCACCGAGGCGGACAATGGACCAAAACTACGTGTGAAATTTGGTTTCGATATTCACACTAGTTTTTGAGCTAGCTCGTCCACAAAAATTTGGTAACGCACAGACCAACTAACAGACATTTTGACAAAACAGTTATTCTCTCGAAAAATATAATTTTTTCGATGTTCACTTATTAGAGCTTTTTTGTAGACCAAAATGCCATGGTTTCCCCCAATTTTTTTAATCAAAATAGTTTCAGCCGTTTTTGAGATATTTCGAAAAAATGAATCAAAAAAGTCACTTTTTCCATGCACGATTATAATACTTGACCATACCCTGTATGGTAAAGTAAAAAATCACAAATTTATTTGGATCAATTACTAATTTATTTCTTTTACTAAAATTGTGTATTTCATTTCGTTTTATAGTACTTTATTAAAGGAAAAAAAGAATCATATGAGAGAGAATGGTCTTTTTAAAATCCTAATAACAATAATTGAATTGAATAAGCCAGGGAAATTGTCATTGTTTTGTAACATATATTAATGTTATTATTATTATTATTATTATTATAGCTTTCGAGAGCTTCACTAGAGGATAGATCCGTCCAGAGTTTAAAGAGAGGAAGGTCGATTATAAAAATGTCGTTTAGATAACAAAAAAATTAGAGTGGGAATTGACCAAGGGCGGATCCAGGGGGGAGGAGGGGCGAACGCCCCCCCCCCATAGAGGCCCGTGCCTGGCAAAAAAATTTGTAAAAAAAAAAAAAAAATTTTAAATTTAAAATAAAGTTCTATATATGTGTGTGTGTGGGGGGGTCTCTCCCCCCCCGCTTGGACAATTCGATCGCGACACACTTCTGAGATAAAAAGTAGATCTTATATAAATCGGGCACCTTATATACATTCACCCCCCCCCCCCCCCATGAAAAATTCCTGGATCCGCCCTTGGAATTGACGCTATGTCTGTCTGTCTGTCTGTCTGTCTGTCTGTGATGGATTTGCAAATGAATGAATAACAAAAATTGAACTCAAATTACGCTTATACGCCAAAATTATATATCGTGGATTTATTTTCGAAACTCAAATATTTTAAAAGTTTTTCTTTCTGAGAGTACATACCTATGGGTCATTCGACGCCAAATCGGCCCCTTGTGATTTTGCTAAAACTTTTTTTTATTTTTTCTACCCCCACTAAAAACGCTTCTCAGAATTTTTTTCAAATTTTTTTACCCATTCCAAAAAAAGTTTTGAATTTTTCAAAAAAAAAATTAGCAATAACTTTTCAAAAATTGAGTTATCGGGACGTTTTTTTTTTCAAATTTTTGTTTTTAAATATAAGTATATATTTTTTTTTTCTAATAAGAACATTTTAAAAAGAATAATTTGAAAAAAAGTCCAGATAACTCAATTTTTTAAAAAGTTACAGCTATTTTTTTGAAAAAGCTTCTCAGAATTTTTAAACAACTCAAAAAAAAGTTTTGAATTTTTCAAAAAAAAAAAATGGCTCTTTTTTTCCAAATAGCCGTAACTTTTTCAAAAATTGAGTTATTGAGGACGTTTTTTTTTTTCTTCAAATTTTTGTTTTTAAATATATATATTTGTTGTATTTTTTCTAAAAAGAACATTTAAAAATAAAAATTTGAAAAAAAAACGTCCAGATAACTGAATTTTTGAAAAAGTTACTGCTATTTGAAAAAACACCTATTTTTTTTTATTTATTTTTTTAATTCATAACGTTTTTTTGATTATGTAAAAAAAATTTGAAAAAATTCTGAGAAGAGTTTTTAGTAAGGGTAGAAAAAGATAAAAAAAGTTTCAGCAAAATCACAAAGTGCCGGGGTCAAAAGTGGTCGATTTGGCTTCGATGCCCCATTTTTTAAAATTATTTATTTATTTATTTATTCATTTGGAGAAAACAACAGTCATAGTTCAAAAAAAAAATACACAATACAAAACAAACATAATACAGATCAGAAAAAATAAAAAAACTATGACTTATTACACATTTTCTCACTGAGAGATATAGTATAAAAATAATTTTTAAGAAAAATAAAAAACTGACTTCAAAAAATTAAATGCAACAAATAAAATACACTAAAAGGTATAAAATAATTATTATCTTATTTAGTTACAACTAAACGACGAAATATTAACATGAAATTACTTTTTGAAGTCGGTGCCAAACTAACTATACCTATAAGCGAGCGTACCCGCCAAACGTACTAAGTAAGATCCGTCGAGTGCGATTCATAAAAGGTATATGTTTGGCACCGACTTCAAAAAGTAATTTCATGTTAATATTTCGTCGTTTAGTTGTAACTAAATAAGATAATAATTATTTTATACCTTTTTAGTGTATTTTATTTGTTGCATTTAATTTATTGAAGTCGGTTTTTATTTTTTTCTTAAAAAATTATTTTTATTTTTCTCTTTTTAGTGATGTTATTAATAGTGATCCTATCATCAGAACTTGACCAAATTAATATGACACCATCCCTAAGACACCCCCTTTCGGATAAAAAAAGAACCATCGAAATCCGTTCATAAACAAAGAGGTTAGGTCTAAACAAACCTAATAAAAAAGGTCTAATACCTATGAAAAAAAATCGAAAAAAAATGGGACCAATCGGAAGCTAGACTGGACCCAATGCAAAAAAAATTTTCAAAATCGGTTGACAATTGGCGGAGATATGAGGTAACATAGGCACACAAAAAAAAAAAAAAAATTCAATCGAATAGAGAACCTCCTCCTTTTTTGAAGTCGGTTAAAAATAGATCAGGCGAGTTACATCCGACGAGCCACACACCAGATCAGGAGTGTAAATTCTACCGAACAATGATCAACCGAAGCAAATCAAAGTACTCAAATGTGAATCATGTAAAAAATTTGTGGATTGATTGATTTTTTTAATGCGATCGATTGCAAAAAGATGAAGCCTCTATGGAAAAAGACCCTTGTTTTACCAAAGAATAGAAGAAATTATTCAAGATAATGCCTCGACTTTTTTATACTAAATTTCATTTTTCTTGTTTTAGTTTGAAAATTTTATTATTTTAATTTTTTAAGAGCCCTCCCACCTTAATTTTGGGTTCAATTTTAACCAAAATTTAATAAGCTCTTAATCTCAATGCACCAAAACTAGACTACGGTGCAAAAAAAATCGAGCCCCCAATAAAACTTTATTAAATAGTAAATGATTTTAAATTTTTTTACAAGGAACCATACATTTACTGAAATTATTGCTTATTGAAAGTATAATTGCCACTTGTTGTTGACTTAGCCCTTGATTAATTAGGCACACAATTTGAACTACTTGAACTTCAGAAATATATCCATTTTGTATATTTTATATTTCTATCAATGATGTGTTAATTCAAAATTATTCAATTTATTCATATTTCAAATGGAATTTGATCTTTTATTAAAACTTTATTTAAATTTAAATTGATATTGAGAAAGTATGATAATCTGTAATTGTATCTTTTAATTTAATTTTACTTATTATTTTTATAAAATTCAAAAAATATTCGACAATACCATATTTATTTAGTAATGTTAGTTTAAGAGTTAATAGAACAAATTATATGGTATTTGTAGCAATTTTAAAGATAATTTGCTATTTATAAAGTTTTTATTGGTGGGTCAATTTTTTTGCACCGCAGTGTATATATGTGAAATTTGAGTTTGATATTCATTCTAGTTTTTGAGCTAGAGTGTACACAAAATTTGGTATGCGCAAATCGATGAGAATTGTTTGATTTTCGATTTCATGTCCAGACAGAGGCGTAGCCACGTACCACCAAACCCCCAAGGGATGACTAACGGCAACGACAAACCGTTTCTTATGACAAACTAACCGTAATTAAATATATTTCATATGTTTAATGAAGAATTATGTTCTTTTTAACCGACTTCAAAAAAGGAGGAGGCTCTCTATTCGACTGAATTTTTTTGGGCCTATGTTACCTCATATCTCCGCCAATTGTCAACCGATTTTGAAAAAAAAATTGCATTGGGTCCAGTCTAGCTTCCGATTGGTCTCATTTTTTTTTTATAGGTATCAGACCTTTTTTGTTAGGTTTGTTCAGGACTAACTTCTTTGTTTATTAACCGATTTCGATGATTTTTTTATTGGAAAGGGGGTATCTTAGGGATGGTGTCATATTAATTTGGCCAAGTTCTGATAATATTATCACTAATAATAACATCACTAAAAAGAGAAAAATAAAAAAAATTTTAAGAAAAAATAAAAACCGACTTCAAAAAATTAAATGCAACAAATAAAATACACTAAAAGGTATAAAATAATTATTATTTTATTTAGTTACAACTAAACGACGAAATATTTACATGAAATTACTTTTGAAGTCGGTACCAAATAAACTATACCTATAAGCGAGAGTACCCACCAAACGTACTAAGTAAGATCCGTCGAGTGCGATTCATAAAATGTTTATGTTTGGCACCGACTTCAAAAAGTAATTTCATGTTAATATTTCGTCGTTTAGTTGTAACTAAATAAGATAATAATTATTTTATACCTTTTAGTGTATTTAATTTGTTGCATTTAATTTTTGAAGTCGGTTTTTATTTTTTTCTTAAAAAATTATTTTTATTTTTCTCTTTTTAGTGATGTTATTAATAGTGATTATATCATCAGAACTTGACCAAATTAATATGACACCATCCCTAAGACACCCCTTTCGGATAAAAAAAGAATCATCGAAATCGGTTCATAAACAAAGAAGTTAGGTCTAAACAAACCTAATAAAAAAGGTCTAATACCTATGAAAATGAGACCAATCGGAAGCTAGACTGGACCCAATGCAAAAAAAATTTTCAAAATCGGTTGACAATTGGCGGAGATATGAGGTAACATAGGCACAAAAAAAAAAAAAAAAAAAAAATTCAGTCGAATAGAGAACCTCCTCCTTTTTTGAAGTCGGTTAAAAACAAAAATTACATTAAATAATATGGATGCGATTGTATTTAATAAAAAGAAATACTCGAATAAGAATCATCAGAAATTAATAAATTTTGACAAGTGCATTTTTCCATCACACAGGTAGGTGGGTCCTTCAGCAGACACTTTCCCTTGGCTTCGAAAATATTTATTTAAAAAAATCACCAAGTCATCATCATGCTCATTATTTGAGGTTGATATTTGCTAAATCCACGGCTAGAATGGATGGATGGCCATTGGCCATCCTCCTAAATTGTTTCCCAAGTCCATCAAACTTAAAAGTTGTATGTACTTAGATAGTAGTTACATTACTATTTATTAAGTTATCTTTGGTTGGGATGGCTGGTTGGTTGGTTGGTTGCCGCTATTACATAATATGCGAAGGTCAAACCAGCTATTTATTCCAACGTAGATGGAAATTAATATGGAAAATATATACTTACTTGGGAAACAACAACAAAAAAAGGAGAAAAAGATTTTTACTTACTATGTATTTCTTCTTTTTTTATGAATTAAAAAAATTAATTTCATTCTTAAAATCTATGTATTAAATCCTTGATTCAAGTTTGAATTATTCATTATTAAAAAGTGCTTAGGAGAAAGTAGATTTTTTTGAAAATAATAATTGTAAGTACTATTGGAGGTAATTTAATTGTTTGTTTTTAATTATTGTTTATTTAATCAACCACTTGTTTTATTTTGATTCAACCACACGATTCAAAAAGTTATATATTTAATTAAGAAATCTCTCATTTTTACTTTTACCATACAGAGTATGGTCAAGTATTGTAATCGTGCATGAAAAAAGTGGTTTTTTGCCTTCTTTTTTTTCAAAATATCTCAAAAACTATTTTGATTAAAAAAATTGAGCGATACCATGGCATTTCGATATACAAAAAAAAGCTCTAATAAGTGAACATCGAAAAAATTATATTTTTCGAGATAATAATTGTTTTGTCAAAATGTCTGTTAGTTAGTCTGTGCGTTACCAAATTTGTGGACGAGCTAGCTCAAAAACTAGTGTGAATATTGAAACCAAATTTCACAGGTAGTTTTGGTTCATTGAGATTAAGAGCTCATTAGATTTTGGTGCATATCGACCCAAAATTAAGGGGGTCGAGGGGGGGGGGGGGTTAAAAATTAAAAATCTAGGTCGTTTGAGCAAATTCAACCAAATTTTGTATACATAATCAGTGGCCCACCAGAAGTCTAAAAATGCAAAAACTAACCGCCCAAAATGGGGGTTGGGGGGTGGAGGGTCAAAAAATAAAAATCATGGCCATTTACCAAACTCAACCAAATTTTGTATACATAATCAGTGGGTCCCCAGAAGTCTAAAAATGCAAAAACTAACCGCCCAAAATGGGGTAGGGGGTGGAGGGTCAAAAAATGAAAATCATGGCCATTTACCAAACTCAACCAAATTTTGTATACATAATCAGTGGGTCCCCAGAAGTCTAAAAATGCAAAAACTAACCGCCCAAAATGGGGTAGGGGGGTGGAGGGTCAAAAAATGAAAATCATGGCCATTTACCAAACTCAACCAAATTTTGTATACATAATCAGTGTGCCCCTAGGAGTCTAAAAATGCAAAAACTAACCCCCCTTCCCTACATGATTATAAATAATTTTATTAAATATTAATGTAAGTGAGGGGCCAGGTTGTATGGTAAAGTCAAGTGGATGGCCACATCAGAACACGTCAGCTTATTTTTTTCAAAAGTGAGACCTGGTTTTAAGTCGATTCTTCCATGTCTTCTGCAATTTCTTCTCATATTTATTTCATTTAACTGAGAGAATCCATTACATTCCATTATTCTTACTAATGTATGATTAAATGAGCTCTATTATACAGAACAAATAAATAAATTTTAAGTAATTATAAAAAAAATGCTTACTGTAAAGTACTTTTAAATGTAATTAAAAAAAAAAACTTTTTTTGAGGTCCTAAAGGTGCTTACTTAAAATATAATTTTAAAATTGATCAAAATTGGTTAAGCCATTTTAAAGATGTTTAAAAAAATATTTAATAATGAAAAATAAATAAATCTAATTAATTAATTGTTTAATCATTAATTTGTTTACTTTTCAATATTTTATTGATTATTTATTTGTATTGTTGAAAAAGTAAATAAAACTAAATATATACCCTTTTCTTTATTTTACTATATTAATTTTACCATCTGCAAAGCCCGCCTTCGGCGGGCATCTTACCAACTTTATTCCCTGAAGCCCGTCTTCGGCGGGCTTTTTTCTAGCCAAAGAGCCCCATCCACTGGACCTACGCCCCATATATGTAGATATAGATAACAAACCAGCATGTACCAAAAATTAATCAGCGCTTCATTTTCTTAAAGGTAAGTTTTCAATTTCATTAACATATAGTTAAGAGCCTTTTTCGAGAAACCGATTCTCTCTCTTTCTCGTCTATATTATATAATACAAGAATTATTACTCATTTACTTAGATTTATTAATACCAATAATAATAATCGAAACGTTAAAAATGAGATGTAGATTGGTTAATCCTCAAGTATATTAGATGACGATCGATGGTTATTTTCAATTTTTCAGTCGATTCCTCCATATCATTAGCAAAGTTAAACAGTTAAGATAATAACCCAATTGCTATGGTTAATTTACTCTCAAATTTAGCATTCAGGGCCAGTTGTATGTCGGTTGGTAAACTCTTTTGAAACGTTGACAAAGGGTAAAACCTTAAATTCACATTGTGCCAGGTGGGATGGCCAATCAGATGAAAGTGCCTGTCATCTGATTGGCCATTCCTCCGGGCACAAGGTGAATTTTAAGGCTTTATCCTTAGTCAACGTTTAAGAAGGAGTTTACCAACCGACATACAACTGGCCCTTAGCCTATCCATTCTTACTGTTAAATGAGCTATATTAAGGGCCAGTTGTATGTCGGCTGGTAAACTCTTTTTAAACGTTGACAAAGGGTAAAACCTTAAAATTCACCTTATGCCTGGTGGGATGACAGGCACTTTCTTTCATCTGATTAGCCATCCCACCGGGCACAAGGTGAATTCTAAGGCTTTACCCTTTGTCAACGTTTAAAAAGAGTTTACCAACCGACATTCAACTGGCCCTAAATCAGCCAAATGAATAAATTTAAAAAAAAATTGAAAACTACTTGCTTACTGTAGAATAAAGTACTTTTAAAATGTAATTTTACTAAAAACTTGATAAAACCTTTTTTGGAGTCATTCGAGGTAATTAAATAGAATATTAAAATTTTGGCCCAGGGAAGGTAAAAAATTCTGGACACTCCTGCTCCAGAGACGAACACTCTTGCAAGTCCGTATTTTCCAGGATATGTGATAACTTTGAATATTTTAAGACCTGTATCCAGAGGCGTAGCCACGGGGGAGGGTTTTGGAGTCAGAACCCCCCCCCCCCAGGGCAGGATGAGTAACGGGAACGACAAACCGTTTCTTATGCCAAACTAACCGTATTTATAACATTTAGGGAAATCGGTGTAGGTTTATAGTGAAACATATTAAACACAGAGTTTTTGACGGGGAGAAGACCTCTTTGTGAAACACCACTATAACCCGTCAAAAACTCCTGTGTTACCGTATTTAATTATATTTCATATAGCCCAGTAGATAGAGGATCCAAAAACTGGTTCAGCTTACATTAATTGCGGGAAAATATTTTTTTTCTAGGATCGTTTGGTATGTTGTGAGTATACCAATTCTAAGTTTGCGACCTCGAAAGTGTGGGGGGACAACTTTTGCCAGTTTTTCGATTATAACTCGAAAACGGTCCATATTTTGGAAATAACCGTCATATAGTAAATTAAAGAGGATAAAATTTCGCGTCGATTAAAAAAATTCAAAAGTTTATGGGAATCCAAAAATGAATATCCCAAATAATCTCACTTTTTTCAATTTTTTTTCCATTTTGACCATGAAGGAGTATGTTTTCGACAAAGACGTAATGTAATCTGAACCACTTTTTGAATCCTCTATCTACTGGGCTATATGAAATATAATTTAATACGGTTAGTTTGGCATAAGAAACGGTTTGTCATCCCAAGAGCCTTGCCCTTGGGGGGTTCTGACCCCCAAAACCCTCCCCCGTGGCTACACCTCTGCAACGGTATCATACTATATATATTTGTATAGATTAATTTGTAACAACGCTTAGAGAAATTTCTCTAAAAATATTACCCACTTGCCTAGAATCGAACCGACGAACTCTTGAACTAAGGGCATCAGCTCTAGCCATTAGACCAATGCAACATTAATATTTATATCTTGATTTCTGCTACTAAAGCTATAAATTTTTGATTTATACTTTGTGTCGAGATAATATTGAATTCATTTGAACTCGAATGAAAATGAAAAATCACCAATAGATTTTAAATTAAGAAACATTAAATGTATATTAATTAACGAAGCAAATTTGAAATATAATTGTCAGCTCGGATTTTAAACTGATGGCTCCAATCGATTTTCATTAACCAGGCAAATTTGATATATAATTGTAATTTGGACTCGAATTTTGAAATGAAAGACTTCAATTCATTTTAAATTAAGAAACATTAAATATATTTATAATTATTCCTCCCCCCCCCCCCCCTCTTTTAAACTTTTAAGAGACGGTGTATTTTCGGTAGTTTACGGGTATACATTTGGAGTGTGCTTTTTAAGAGGAATAAAATTTTTGGGCCGAGACGCTGCCCGCCAGAGTATTCCAGCCCGGAGGGCCGAGCTTCGAGGGCGTGCCGAAGGTACGCACGAAAAGCTCGTTATATATATAAAAGAAAAATTCCTAACTCAAATTCTTGCCTGGTATCAGATAATGGTTCAATGTCTTTTAAATAAATGCTAAATGGGAGTCACAGATACTTACTTCTTCAATGTTTTTAGCATCTGTTTCGTTACCTAGTCTCTGTTTCCTTCTATTATCGAACTGCGTCACAGACCATATCCTTTATTACTACTAATACTGCGTCACTCGTAATAAGCTACTCTCTCAAATTGATTCTATTTATTTCCAATACAGAAAAAATAAGATTAGATTTTTGGATCTCTAGTTTTAATACTTCGGGTTCAAAAATGCAGAAAACATAATTTTTTGGACAACTAGCTGCGACGCCCGCCTACGCCTTCACCTCACGAAATCTATTCATAGATGACAAACACACACATTATACATTAATTTTTATTTATTAGAAGAAGATTAGTGATTTTCTTTATCCTTGAGCTGCCTTTGCATCAATTCAACCTTCAATTCTACCACACCATCTTCAATACCCCTAATTAATTATTTTTCTTTTAATTAATTAACCATTTATTGAGCCAGTTATCTAATTAATTAACCAATTATTTAATGTATACATTGTATTTGAGCTTCGACTCCGGAGATTACTTCCCCCACCATCGACTGTCCTTGATCATCTTTTTAGTCCTTGTTTTTAATAAGAGGAAAAACTAATTAAAGAAAAAAACCTCTTTTCCGATAATTATTCAAATTCCATATTGCAGAAATTAATCCCTTTTCAATTCCATCCTCTAATTAATTAAATTAACTAATTTTAATATATAATAATATTTGTAATGAATTATTAGTGAGATTTAAAATTATAAAACCAATTAATTTTTAAAAGGAAATTGAGAAAAATATAATTATAATTTTTTTTTCATTTTTTTGAGCCTCTCGGTCAACAACAAGTGTACAAAGTTTCAACTCAAGCGGATGAAAGAATCCTTAAAATTTTGAACTTTTTTCAGATTTTCGTTTATAACTCGAAAACTATGGGTTCTACAGAAAATTTCACTCTTACCAAAATGAAAGAGCATAAAATTGTGCGTCGAATAACTACTTAAAAGCTAAAAATCGGTTCAGCTGTTTAGCTACAATTGATCGTCAAATATAGTCAATTTTTGCAAACTTGGCGGAAAAGTCACAAGACTTACAAGAAACCACTCTTCGAATTTTGGAGATGACCCCCATAATAGTTACTGAACCGATTTTAATTTTTAATTATAAGATTCTTGCCAAATTTAAATTTTTTTTAATTTAAGGGTTTTTTTAGTCACAAACTAATAAAAAGACAATAATTAACTGAAATTATTGTCTTTTATTAGTTTGTGACTAAAAAAAACCATTCAATTTAAAAAGAATTTAAATTCTATTATCATTTTCTTATTCATTCGCCTGACCCTTTCTCTTACGAGATGCATGCAAGGTATAATATTAAGTCACTATTAATAACATCACTAAAAAGAGGAAAAATAAAAATAATTCATAGAAAAAAATAAAACCGATTTCAAAAAAATTAAATGCAACAAATAAAATAATAATAACTTAAAAATAAAATAAAATGCACTAAAAGGTATAAAATAATTATTATCTTATTTAGTTACAACTAAACGACGAAATATTAACATGAAATTATTTTTTGAAGTCGGTGCTAAACAAACTATACCTATAAGCGAGCGTACCCTCCAAACGTTCTAAGTAAGATCCGTTGTGTTTGATTCATAAAATATATCTCAACAAAAACACTTGTGTAAAAAAGGCCAAGTCCGATTAATAAAATCCGTTTGCCAAAAAGTAGTGAGATCTAATGTGCTACCAAGTTCAACATCATCAATTTATTAAATGAGTCGAGAATATATTAGTAACTTCAATTAAAACGCATGTTTTTCATTTCACGTGTCCCTCTATATTTTTTCACATTTTTAGTTGAAATTATTTTCCTAAAACTTGGCTTTTACGCATTAAATTATTATTATTATTGTATGATAGGGCCTCCACCACTCCCCTCTTATTAAGATCCCATGATATGGTAACTAGTAATTCGTGACATACATAATAATGCGTAAAAGCCAAGATTTATTAAATTAATTTCAACTAAAAATGTGAAATCAATAAAAATATAGAGGGACATGTGAAATGAAAAACATGCGTTTTAATTGAAGTTACTAATATATTCTCGACTCATTTAATAAATTGATGATGTTGAACTTGGCAGCACATTAGATCTCACTACTTTTTTTGGCAAATGGATTTTATTAATCGAACTTGGCCTTTTTTTACACAAGTGTTTTTGTTGAGATTTCACTTCTTTTTGTAAGTTGGATTTATCCTATAAATTTAACCCTTCATTTCGGGCCTTGAAGAAGGAAAAGTTTCGATTTTTCAATTTCCTCCTTTATTAATGTGTCAAGCTATACCAGTATGCCAAATTTCAGCATTCTAGGTTCATTGAAATTTTAGTATATATGTTAATTAAGTCTATAACTTTCACCCCTTCATTTTAGGTCCTGAAGAAGGGAAAGTTTCGATTTTGGAATTTTTCCCATTAATTGTACCCCAAACTCTACCTGCCTGCCAAATTTCAACATTCTAGGGTTAGCGGAAGTACTCTAGAATTTTGATGAGTGAGCGAGTCAGTGAGTTACGAAAAAGCCTATCTTTGGCTTCTTGTAACTTGGATGGTATAAACAGTAGAAATATGAAATTTTGTAATTTAGTTAGGCTTATGGACCAGTATTCTGGAAAAAATTTCAGCCATGTAGAGATTTCCATTACGAAGTTACAGAGGCGTCAAAATGGCCTGAGTTGTTTCCTGTAAAGGGTAGTCTGCCAGTGCACACATCCGCGTTCAAATCGAACTTGGCTGAGGCACTGCCCCCCGTGCCCCCAGATATGTTTGGCATTGACTTCAAAAAATAATTTTTAAGAAAAAAATAAAAACCGACTTCAAAAAATTAAATGCAACAAATAAAATACACTAAAAGGTATAAAATAATTATTATCTTATTTAGTTACAACTAAACGACGAAATATTAACATGAAATTACTTTTTGAAGTCGGTGCCAAACTAACTATACCTATAAGCGAGCATACCCTCCAAACGTACTAAGTAAGATCCGTCGAGTGCGATTCATAAAAGGTATATGTTTGGCACCGACTTCAAAAAGTAATTTCATGTTAATATTTCGTCGTTTAGTTGTAACTAAATAAGATAATAATTATTTTATACCTTTTAGTGTATTTTATTTGTTGCATTTAATTTTTTGAAGTCGGTTTTTATTTTTTTCTTAAAAATTATTTTTATTTTTTCTCTTTTTAGTGATGTTATTAATAGTGATCATATCATCAGAACTTGATCAAATTAATATGGCACCATCCCCAAGACACCCCCTATCGGATAAAAAAAGAACCATCGAAATCGGTTCATAAACAAAGAGGTTAGGTCTAAACAAACCTAATAAAAAAGGTCTAATACCTATGAAAAAAATACGAAAAAAATGGGACCAATCGGAAGCTAGACTGGACCCAATGCAAAAAAAATTTTTAAAATCGGTTGAGAATTGGCGGAGATATGAGGTAACATAGGCACAAAAAAAAAAAAAAAAAAAAAAAATTCAATCGAATAGAGAACCTCTTCCTTTTTTGAAGTTGGTTAAAAAGAGATTTCATGTTAATATTTCGTCGTTTAGTTGTAACTAAATTAGATAATAATTATTTTATACCTTTTAGTGGATTTTATTTGATTTTTGAGTTATTATTATTTTATTTGTTGAATTTAATTTTTTTGAAGTCGGTTTTTTTTTCTCTAAAAATTGTTTTCAAATTTAAGTGATGTTAAAAAATTAGATATAATTTTTACTTCAAAAGAATGATTGTTTATTTGTAAATGTCATATTTTCTTGTTCAAAGAGATAAATTCTCAGCATTGAATATAAATATATATATATATAAAAAAATAGAGTCCTCATCTGGTTGGTAGTCTGTGAGAGTTACAAAAGAAATGCTATTGTGAAAGAGATGGCCTGCCTGACAAGAAGAGGCCAAACTGGACCAGGGACAAACTCATGAGCATAGTAATCATTACGAGAGGAGAACTTCATAAGAGGGTCCCCCCAATGCAATCATTACGTCATCATTTTTTTGTATGAATGAAAAGGAAAATTCAGTTTTAGAATCATTCAATCGAAAATATGACAGAAAACATTTTTTTGTACAAAGAATATTCCTTAATTCATTTTATTTGAAATAAAGTGACACGTTCTGATGTGGCCATCCACTTGACTTTACCATACACTTCTGGTTGAGTTTGGTTCAATGGCCTAGATTTTCACTTTTTGACCCCCCGCTCCCTATTTCGAGCCCTTTGTTATTGTTATTTTCGTTATTATAGGTTCATTTTATAGTATATTTCATTTTCCTTGTTTTTTAAGATTGAAAATATTATAATTTTAAATTTTGACCCCACCTCCCCCTTAATTTTAGGTCGATTTCAACCAAAATCTAATCAGCTCTTAATCTTAATGCACCAAAACTACCTGTCAAATTTGGTTTTGATATTCCCACTAGTATTTGAGCTATCTTGGTAACGCACAGATTAACAGACATTTTGACAAAACAATTATTATCTCGAAAAATGTAATTTTTTCGATGTACACTTATTAGGGCTTATTTGTAGACCGGAATTCCATGGTTTACGTCCAATTTTTTTTAATCAAAATAGTCTCAGCCGTTTTTGAGATGTTGTGCCCGTCGATAATTTTGTCGCGGACAGGAAATGCTTTTGTAAATTGTTTGAATTCTTAAAGGAATTCTCTTTTTTTTTAATTAAGGTCACTGTAACCAGATGTACCAAGGGCTATTGAGATTCTCTCCGTACGCATCCGGACCCCAATAGCTATTAACACTTTCCTCCCCGCGAAAGGGTCTCTACCAGCATAAATGTCAAATGCCTTTTAACCCAGGAAGAGAATTATAAATTTACCTGCTCGTACATCCTTGTATAAAAAAATGATCTTTTAAAAAAAGAGTTTCTAACGGAATATTTGCAAAAAAAGTTCACGTGGTTTTCGAAGTCCTCCTCTAAAAATGGGAGTGCTCGATGATTTAAAAATACGCCTTCTCATTAAGGACTTAACCAATCAAGATGTCTTTTCTTGGAAACTCCCAGAGATGACAGACAGTGAGAGTTTTGTTCAGTCAGAAGTTGGGAGTTGAAGCTGAAAACCCACTTGGGGTGGTTCAGTTGTCAATTGGAGTTCAGAGATGAATTCAAGCTCTCCAGCCATCAGCTATGGAGAAATGTGTACTTATAATTAACCAATAAAAAAACCAATATTAAATAATCTCTTCTTTTAAATGCATCCTACTCTCCTACTTCAATTACCTCAATCAACATCAGGGCTTAAACAAGTCGAATCGCTTGGACACGTTACCAGACCATTCTGCGGGGAGCTATCTTCGAGATAAAATCGACAAATCGTCAACCTTTCTCTGGTCAAGAAGGGTTGCAACCAAAAACTTAAAGTGTTATCGTAACAGAGATATTTCGAAAAAAGAAGGAAAAAAACACTTTTTTCATGCCCGATTACATTACCCTGTATGGCAGGCGTCGCCACTAGTACCTTAACTTAGGGAGCCGCAAATTTAAAAAACTGTTTCAAAGCGAGCCACATTGTTTGGAGATTAATTAATGGTTTATTAAAAAAAAGACACATTTTTTATTTTATAAAATATAAATGAAGTAACATTTATTTTTTGCTCTACTCACTTATAACATTAATGTTGAATTACAATTAATTACAAATTACAAATTAATTTTGTTTTGTATTATTATTTTTTTAATTTAATTATTATACTTTTTAAAATCAGTATTATTCAAGAGGGTTCAAGAGCCGCACGAGATTGACTGAAGAGGTGCATGCGGCTCGCGAGCCACGTTGTGGCGGTAAAGTAAAAAGGTTTTGGAAGTGAACGAGCTTGCTAACAAAACAGCTCCTGTGAATCAATTGTAATAGACTGATGAAGAGGGCAAAGCCCTCGAAACTATGGTCTCGTTATAAATAAATTTAAAATTTATAATTCCAGCAGAAGGCCCGGGCGCCAGCTAGTATTAAATATAACTGAGGGACAATGCGTATGGTAGTCATGTGAATGGGCACATCAGTTTATTTTGATATATAATAAGCTAAATATTATACAAAATTTTCTAATTAAAAAAGTCCTGAACTTTGGAAATTTATTTAAAGTATGTCAATTTATTAATAATAATAATAATAATAATTCATTCGTGACAAGTGTGTTGATTTTGAATATTTTAAAGTAACAAGAGATTTAAAAATAAATAATCTTTGGAATATAAATACTTATCAATAATTCAAGGTCATTTTGACGATAATATGAAATAACTTATGCTATCATATATATGCAAGGATAAATATATGTATATTAAATATTGTATTATCAATATACATATAGTGAATGAACATTTACTATATAATTAAATGAAAAAAAAATAAAAAAATAAAATAAAAGGACTACTAAATCCGAGCTGAAATGTGATAATTTTTTATTTAATCTCAGAAGGGGGTTGTATTCATCCCTTCTTTTGAATTTTTATAATTTAAAGGGTTTTTCTTCATTCAAATTTGATCAAAATAGGTTAAGCCATTTTAAACATGTTTAGAAAAATACGTAATAATAAAGAATAATTATTAATTAAATCTAATTAATTGTTGAATCATTAATTTGTTTACAATATTTTATTGATTATTTATTTGTATTGTTGAAAAAGTATATAAATATTTAATCCAACCATTTGTTTTATTTTGATACAACCACACGATTCAATATCAACCACCTGTTAATAATAATTAGTTTAATTAAAAAACTTATCAAAAGTGAGACGCCTGGTTTTAAGTCGATTCTTCAATGTCTTCTGCAATTTCCTCTTATATTTAGCATTTAACTGAGAGAAGCCTAACCATTCTTACTAAATGCAAGGTTAAATTAACTATATTATACAGAACAAATAAATAAATTTTAAAGAATTAAGAAAAGAAAAAACA
The DNA here is from genome assembly GCA_024734495.1 of Forficula auricularia. Taxonomy (NCBI): domain Eukaryota; kingdom Metazoa; phylum Arthropoda; class Insecta; order Dermaptera; family Forficulidae; genus Forficula; species Forficula auricularia. The sequence continues at coordinate 2,554,454 of JALMQS010000144.1, forward strand.
CTTGCTTACTGTTAAGTACTTTTAAATGTAATTAAAAAAAATAATAATAATAAACTTTTTTTTAACGCACTTAAGGTACTTAAAATTGAATTTTAAATGTGATCAAAATTGGTTAAGCCATTTTAAAGATGTATCTAATTAATTAATTGTTTAATCATTAATTTGTTTACAATATTTATTGATTATTTATTTGTATTGTTGAAAAAGTAAATAAAGCTAAATTTATACACGTTTATTTTAGCTCTCTTCTTTATTTTACTATATTATTATATATTATAAAACAGACCGGTATGTACGAAAAATTAATCGACGCTTCATTTTTATTAGGTAAGTTTTCAATCTCTCTCTTACCGCGTTCGAATTCAATTGAATTTTATTTTCAATTTATAAATAAACTGATATGGCCATCCACATGACTTTACCATACACCTTAGTATAGATTTCCAGCATTTTCCATGACACTTCTGAGGATTCGGATCATATCCTGTCATAGAAAATTCTGGATATCTATAAATCTATCAAATAACTCCTAAACTATTAACTCTACGGCAAATTTAAAATGAGCAAAGTTGTAGAAGATGTCATTTCTGACAACTTTTGTTTAAAAAAATTCCCCCCAAAAAGGGGAGGGTCCAAATATGAAAATTCTTGCTCTTGGACCAAACTCAACCAAATTTTGTATACATAATCTGTGGGTCACTAGAAGGCTAGAAATCCGAAAACTAACCACCCAAAAGGGGGGAGGGGGTCAAAAAATGAAAATTCTTACCCTTATAGCCAACTTAACCAAATTTTGTATGAGGGTGGGGTTCGTAGGTTGGGGGTCCAGGGGGCTTGCGCCCTGGCTAGCAAGAGGGCCGCCGAAGGAGGGCCTTGCAGCTAGTATTTTATATTATATTATTATTTTATATATTATATTTTAATAACGTTTAGGGAAAGCGGTGTTGGTTTATAGTGAAACATATTAAACACAGGAATTATATTTTATTTTATTTCGATTGAGCGTGTAGTGGCAGGACTGATGGACCTGATGAACAAGAATGACGGATTTCCAGATATTTTGGGGAGATTGACAGTCTGAATTAAGTGTGTGATTTTTTTTTTTATTATTATGATATTGATACAAGAAGTTGCACCAAGAAGGTACAACCTCTGTAGTCCGTGGTGGACGTTGTAACAAAGATAAGGGGAGATTTAGGGATTGGGTAGCAGTCGAAGGTATCTGTAGATGCTGGTCTTGAAAGATTGAAAGTTATAAGTAGCTGGAAAGACGGTCGGGGTAAGAGAGTTACAGTCTCTAGATGTCATAGGGATAAATGAATTGGCGAATGCGTTTGTTCGATGTGTAATGGTACCATCATTCGTTTCATCAGTCTTCGCGGTTTGTCATTGTAGAATGAGGCAAAAAACTTCAATCTGACTATCAGTCGGAATGATAAGTGTAGGGTTCTGCATGAATGAAGTAACGAATGACAGTCTGACAGTCAGAATGATGGTGTAGGGGCCACTTAAGGTTTATTCTAACAAGCCCTTGACCATCCACACCCTGAAGGGAGGAAATTGAGCGATGTACCAACGAAATTCAGCCACGTTTATGCAAAAAGATCATGGACAATTTCGACAAAAGTGTGCGTATGCGCCAGAAAATCCGTGGAGGCCATTTACCTGATATCCTATTTCAAACATAACCCTATACCTACTGTATACTTTATGAATCAAAATTACTTCTTTTGTGAATTTTGGAACATCCGATATAATCTCTTTTCAAATGACTCGTCCATAGTTCCGAGGGCGCAATCTGCATTGCCTATTCAAGTGGTCACTCAATAAACACCACTGGCCAACAATGGATAAAGTCCGGGACAGTTAAAACCGAACCACCCTGGTATAGATTAGGCTATGGGTCAGATTAGAGTAGGACAATTATTTGCAGAGTGGGCTAGTTTGAACCCGGACTAGGAATGTATAAAAACAATATGCCTAGTCTGTAAGAACAGTTTGGGAAACATAGCATAAAAGGGTAACTTAACAATGGTCAACTTAAGGGCCCTATATTCAGCTCAACTTTAAAGAAAGAGTTTCTCCCTAGATTATTTGTTTTCTCATTTTATCTATTTTTCTACTGAAAGTTTCGAAAATAGATTTGGACATCGGAATTAACATTCTCTGAACATACATACACTATCGGGAATATTGACAAACAAATAGACAAATATTATGTTTATTATTATTTATTTTTATAAAGTTCGGAGATTACATTATATATAGGTATAATTTAAAATTTAATCATTTCTGTCTATTCTCTTGATTATTATTATAGTCCAGGCAAATTACCTGAAAAAGTAGCATAAACAGGAAATAATTCCCAGTAAAGATTCTATTGCTGTAATACCTTTATTGGTGCTCCAATATTACTACCCTAAGTTTTCCCCCAAATCTGTATTGTGGAAATTTTTCTAAGCGCCTCAAAATGAGAAAATTTCAAAGTTTTTTCAGATTTTCTTGAATAACTCTAAAAGGGCTTATCAAACCAAAAAAATATTTATTAGATAAATTAAAGCTCTTTATATTATGCGTAATATGATAATAATTTCGCGTATTTAGGTTCTGTAGAACCGGTACTAGCGCTTGTCAAAAAACATAACTTTTGAATATCCGTTAATAGAGTAAAGGGTGTGTAGTTTCACAGTGAATGAAATAAAACTCAAAGAGGTTTATACAAACTCAATATATTTCGGATTATTAGTCCATCATCAGGAGTTTACAAGTCAATACTAATAATAATTGAACGAGTGGTCGCCATTCTTGACATTCAAATCATGGTTTTGAATATCCCTAAAACTCGCAGTTTTTTCGATTTTTCCTCATTTTGTCCATGAAGGATCACGTTTTCGACAAAGACAACTTTTAAACTAGATTAAATTTGCTACAATTTAAATAAAGTTTCATTTTAATTGGATAATGGTAACATGAGGTTGAAGTTTTGAAAAAAATGCAATTTTTTTGCAAAACATCGCAATTTTTCCTTCATAAAATGAAAACCACTCATCTTATAAACTTGATTTCTATATCATTCTCTAGAAAATTTTGTTAACTTAAACGTTTACTAGGATCATTTTTTTGATAAACCTCTTAGATTTATAGATATCCATCATTTTCTATGACGCTTATGAGGATTTGGATCATATTCTGTCTGGAAAATGTAGAATATCTATAAATCTAAATGTTTTATCAAAAAAGTGGTCCAAGTAATCGTTCAAGTGAATAAAATTTCCTATAAAATGGAAATAGAATCAAGATTCTAAGATGTGTGGTTTTAATTTTATGAAGGAAAAACTGCGACTAAATAAAATATATTTGAAAAATAAGTTTTTATTTGAAAAGGTCACCTACTATAATAATATATCCAATTCTCGATTATTATTGAATTTAAATAAAAATAATTTTTATAAAAAAAAAAAAAAACTCAAAATAAAATCCACTAAAAGGTATAAAATAATTATATAATTTAGTTACAACTAAACGACGAAATATTTACATGAAATCACTTTTTGAAGTCGGTGCTAAACAAACTATATACATTTTATGAATCAAACTCGACGGATTTTAATTAGTACGCGGGTACGCTCGCTTATATAGTTTGTTTGGCACCGACTTCAAAAAGTGATTTCATGTTAATATTTCGTCGTTTAGTTGTAACTAAATTATATAATTATTTTATACCTTTTAGTGCATTTTATTCGATTTTCAAGTTATTATTATTTTATTTGTTGCATTGAATTTTTTTGAAAACGGTTTTATTTGTTTTTTTTTTTTCTAAAAATTATTTTTATTTTTCTCTTTTTTTAGTGATGTTATTAATAGTGACTTAATATAATACCTTGCATGTATCTCGTAAGAAAAAGCGTCGGGCGAATGAATAAGAAAATGATAATAAAATTAAATTCATCGTGTCTTCTGCTGGAATTATAAATTTTATTTATTTATAACGATTATTTATTGTCTCCTTCAATATATAAAAATTCTGCTACTCTCGGCAAAAACTTTCAATTTAATATAAATTCATAAATATAGAAATTCTCTAGAAACGTTTGCGGGTTTTAAATGAATGTTTTCAGATTGATTTTTTTCTAAAAGATTTTATTTATTATAATTTCGATTATTTGCTCATAAGAATTGGAGATTTCCGTTAATTCGTCATTGATGATATCATCAGAACTTGACCAAATTAATATGGAGCCATCCATAAGGCACCCTCTTTCCAATAAAAAAAGAATCATTGAAATCGGTTAATAAACAAAGAAGTTATGTCTGTACATACATATCAAAAAAGGTACAATACCAATGAAAAAAACGAGACCAATCGGCAAGTAGACTGAACCCAATGCAAAAAAATCATCAAAATCGGTTCAAAATTGGCGAAGATATCAGGTAACATAGAATAAAAAAAAAATCAGTCGAATTGATAACCTCCTCCTTTTTTGAAGTCGGTTAAAAATGTAAAAATATGAGTTTCTTTATTTTGTAACAATTACCATAACTAATTAACATTTAACAATTTCAATTATTATTTTAATTGATCCTATTGTTGTTTACCTTCAACAATTTTTTATTTAATAAAATTTATTTTTATAATTATTTACTTAAAAAATAAACTGCAACGGATCGTTGCTAAACTTTATCCAAATTCATTTGAAATATTAATATGTTCTAGAGTAAAGTACTTTAAAATATAATTTTACTAAAACCTTTATTTAACCTTTTTTGTGGTTCCCAAGGTACTTAATTAGGATATTAAATTTCATCAAAATTGGTTAAGTCATTTTCAAGATATTTAGAAAAAACTAAAAAAGTACTGAAATAAAGTACTAATGATTGTGGACCGATATGTACCAAAAACTAATCAGCGCTTCATTTTGTTAAAATACTGGTAGGTTTTCAATTTCAATTCATTCGGTGCAACGGTGTGGAAAAATTCGTGGACGAAAAAAACGATAACACACATCCATCCATCCATCCATCCATCCGCACGCACTTCCCAAAAAAATGGCACTTTTTGGCCTCTCGGCGAGATCCCTGGTAATTTTTGGCAAAACCGTCACGTGGTAAAATTCAATCTCATTGAATACTTCAATTTGTGACCTTAATTGAGTCTATGGGTTCCGTAGTCTTTACCTGAGGACCCTTTGAAGTCGCGCTTGCCGCGAGAGCGATTCCAATACTTTCTCCCATGCTTCGCATTGGATAAAGTAAAAAAAAAATAACTAAATCCTTTACTAAATAAAATACACTTGAAAAATGAGTTATTATTTCAAAAGGTCACCTCCTATAATAATACATATATCCAATTCTCGATTATTATTGAATTTAAATAAAAATGTGGTAAATTTTCTAGCAATCGAAAAAAATAGAAAAAAATGGATTGTATTTTTGGAAATGAGCTTTTGATCATTTGGACATTTGATTTTTACGATCACTAAGTTAGAGAAAAAAAAATTCACTTGACATGTTCGAAAATACATTTGAAAGAGTATCTATATTTATAATAAATACTATTATTATCTTACAATATAAATATATTTCATTTTAACTCTTGTCTACTACGTATTGACCTTGACATTTTGTTGATTTAAAGAAAAAAAGTTTGTTTTTAATAAGTTATTATTTATTTAATCCAAACCACGTGTTCTATTTTGATTCAACCACACGATTCAATATCAACCACCTGTTAATTAATCATAATTAATTTTATTGGTTGGTTTTAAGTCAATTCTTCCATCTCTTCTGCAATTTCTTCTCATATTTAGCAATTTAACTGAGAGAAGCCTAACCATTCTTACTAATTCAAGGTTAAATGAGCTATCTATATTTATACATAAACAAAAATAAATAAAAAAGCACTTGCTTAGTGTAAAGTACTTTTTAATGTAATTAACAAAAAAAATAACTTTTTGACAACCTAAGCGACTTAAAATTGAATTTTAAATTTGATTAAAATTGGTTAAGTCGTTTTAAAAATATTTAGAAAAATAAGTAATAATGAAGCATTAATTAAATCTAATTAATTAATTGTTTATATTAAATTGTTTTCTTTTTATTTATTTATATTGTTAAAAAAGTAAATAATGGTAAATCTACAGTAACTTTTAAGGAGTTCGGTGTTGGTTCTAGGTGAAACATTTTAATATAATAATAAAACTTGAGCAAGATGCGAGGTAGGTTTCACAAAAAAAATATATATAAATATATATTATTATATGTAAATCTACACGTTTATTTTGGCTCTCTTCTTTATTTTACTATCTATATATATAAAATTCTTTGCCCGATATACCACTCACTCACTCACTCACTCACTCACTCACTCACTCACTCACTCACTCACTCATCATCAAAACAGCCAGAACCACTGGACATAGAAACATGAAATTTGGAGAGGATATTACATCTATGACATAGGGGCTCACTAAGAAAAGATTTTTCGAAATTCAACCCCTAAAAGGGTCAAAGGGGGCAAAGAGTGTTTTCACTGATTATGCGATATCTCTTAAGGACGATAAAATATCTACTTGCTTTTTACTTATAAAAATACTAAATTAAAATATATAAAAACGAATTTCAGGGTTTTTTGAAATTCGACCCCTAAAGGGGTCAAAAGGGGCAATATATCTTTGCAATGTGTTTACACTAATTATGCATTTTCAATTAAGAACGATAAGATATCTACTTGATTTCTACTTAATAAAATTCTAAATACAAATATCTAAAAAGTAATTTCAGGATTTTTTGAAATTCCACTCCCAACTATCCAAAATGTGAGTGGGGGCAAAAATTAAAACTCTCTCCTATCTTGATAAAATTTTGTAGACTTATTCTTTATTACTTTAAGAAACTATTCCTGTAAAAATCAACTATCAAAATTGACTGTATGGGGGCGAAGGGGAGGGGGGCAAATTATAGAAATTTTTAGCTTTTTAGTACATTTACTCATTAGGTTTGTGGATTATTTATTTGCAAATATCTAAAAATAATTTCAAGATTTTTTTGTAATCCGACCCCCCCCTCAACTATCCAAAATGTGAGTGGGGGCAAAAATAAAAACTCTCTCCGATCTTGATCAAATTTTGTAGAATTATTCTTTATTACTTTAAGAAACTATTCCTGTAAAAATCAACTATCAAAATTGACTATATGGGAGCGAAAGGGGGTGGGGGGGGGGGGGGGGTGCAAAACATGGAAATTTGTAGCTTTTTTTGTACATTTACTCTTTAGAAAACTGAGGGTTATTTATTTGCAAATATCTAAATATCTCAAAAAATCATTTCAACCTCCCAAAATGTGAGTGGGGGCAAAAAATTAATACTCTCTCCGATATAGATCAAATTTTGTAATGTTAGTTTTTAAGACTATATAAAATGTATGCTGTAAAAATCAATAGCCAAAATGAGTGCGTGGGGGCGAAAGAGGGGGCAAAATATTACAAATATATATTCAGACCTAATAATCACATGCCGAGACGCTGCCCGCCAGGGCGGCCGAGCTGTAGAGGGCGTGTCGAAGGCACGCCTGGATCAGCTCGTATTATATATTATAAAACCGACAGGTATATAGTGCAGGGGTGGCCACGGACCTTAACTTTGGGAGCCGCAAATTTATAAAACTGTTCCAAACCGAGCCAGTTTGGAGATTAATTAATGGTTTATTAAAAAAAAAGACACATTTTTTTATTTTATAAAATATAAATGAAGTAACATTTATTTTTTGTTCTACTTACTTATAACTTTACAAATTACAAATTAATTTAATTTTTATATTATTATTTTTTAAATTTAATTATTATACAGGGTGGGGCATAAAGATCTACCACATTTTGAAGAGATATAAAAAAATGAAAACATTTAACTAGAAAAAAACTAAATATATTTTTGAAAATAAAATAAATGAATTTTTTTTTAAATGTATTTGAAACATTATCAGTCAAAAAAAAGGGGGGGGGTCAAAAAAAATCATGCCCTTTTGACAAAACTCAACCAAATTTTGTATACATATTCTGTGGATCCCCAGAAAGCTAGAAATTCAAAAACTAACCAAATTTTGTATACATAGTTTGGTCGAAAGGGCTAGAATTTTCATTTTTGACCCTCCCCTATTTTGGGTGGTTAGTTTTTGCATTTCTAGCTCTCTGGATGACCACAGAATATGTATACAAAATTTGGTTGATTTTGGTTGAAAGGGCTAGAATTTTCATTTTTGACCCCCCCCCCCCATTTTGGGTGGTTAGTTTTTGCACTTCTAGTCCTCTGTGGGTCCACAGAATGTGTATTCAGAATTTGGTTGATTTTGGTCAAAAGGAACTAGAATTTATTGTCTGATAATGTTTAAAACACATTAAAAAACAAAAATTATTTTATGTTCTTTTCAAAAATATATTCAGTTTTTTTTTTCTAGTTAAATTTTTTCATTTTTTTTATAACTCTTCAAAATATAGTATATCTTTATGCCCCACCCTGTACTTTTTAAAATCAGTATTATTCAAGAGGGTTCAAGAGCCGCACGAGATTGACTCGAGCCCACGTTGTGGCCACCTCTGATAGTGCTTCACTTTGTTAAGATAAATTTTCGATTTCATCAATATCGTTAAGAGCCTTTTTTTCGAGAAACCGATTCTCTCTCCCAGTCTATATTATAAAAAATAACTCTTTTAATGTCCTTAAGGTACTTAAAATAAAATTTTAAATTTGATCAAAATCGGTTAAGCCATTTTAAAGATGTTTAGAAAATTAAGTAATAATGAAGAATAATTAAATCTAATTAATTAATTGTTTAGTTTGTTTTCTTTTCAATATTTTATAGATTATTTATATTGTTGAAAAAGTAAATAAAACTAAATTAAAACTTTTATTTTACGATATTATTTATTAAAAACCGACCGATATGTACCAAAAATTAATCAGCGCTTCATTTTGTCGACGTAATGGTAAGTTTTCAATTTCAACATCGTTAAGAGCCTTTTTCAAGAAACCGATGTTCTCTCACTGAGTCTATATTATAAGAAAAAAAATAGCCTCTCTTTGACGTCCTTAATGAACTTAAATTTGATCAAAATAGGTCAAGCCATTTTAAAGATGTTTAGGAAAATAAGTAATAATTAATTGTTTTCTTTTCAATAATTTATTGATTATTTATTTATATTGTTGAAAAAGTAAATAAAGCTAAATCTACACGTTTATTTTAGCTCTCTTCTTTATTTTACTATATTATATATCGAGGGGTGAACCACGATTGGAATTAGGTGTACACCCTCTTTGGAATTATTTTTGAATTCATTCGATAATAATCTATTGTCATCTATAGTCTTCTACTTGGAAATGAAAGTAGAAGTGGGTTTACACGAATTAGGTCGCGGTTCACCCCTCGTTATATATGTATTTATAAAAAGACCGGTATCTAGCGCTTCGTTTTGTTAACGTAAAACTAAGTTTTCGATTTCATCAATATCATTAAGAGCATTTTTTTCGAGAAACCGATTCTCACTGAGTCTATATTATAAGAAAAAAAGCCTCTTTTTGACGTCCTTAAAGTACTTAAATTTGATCAAAATAGGTGAAGCCATTTTAAAGGTATTTAAAAAAATAAAGTAATAATTAAATCTAATTAATTAAATGTTTAATTTGTTTTCTTTTCAATATTTTATTGATTATTTATTTATATTGTTGAAAAAGTAAAGCTAAATTAACACTTTTATTTTAGTACTTTATTTTACGATCTTATAGTACGAAAAATTAATCAGCGCTTCATTTTCAATTTCATCAAGATCGTTAATAGGCCATTTTTCAAGAAACCGATTCTCTCTTACTGAGTCTATATTATAAGAAAAAATAACCTTTTTTTCACGTCCTTAAGGTAGTTGTTTCGCCAAATGCGTTTTTTTAGGATTTTTCTGAAATTTAGATATATTATTATTTAAATACTTGTGCATCGATTGGTGGAAAAACGAAATTTATGAACAATACAGTTCCGGAGATATTTAATTTCAAAAATAGAGTTATTCGGGCTCTTTAGCATTGCACTATACGGAATATCGGAAAATTTACATACATATTTAATTATAATTAAGAAACCCTTCTTACCATTTTTATAAAAAACTAAACCAACATTAAACGATGTAAAATTACCATTACGTTGATAAAATGAAGCGCTGATTAATTTTTCGTAGATAATATAGTAAATTAGAAAAGAGCTAAAATATGAACGTGTAAATTTTGTTTTATTTATTTTTTCAACAATATAAATAAATAATCAATAATATATTGAAAAGAAAACAAATTAATTTATTTTAAAAAGATATGTGTTGGTTCAAGGTGAAACATTTTTTAATAAGAAGAAATTAAGTAAAATTACGAGGTAAACCTAACTTGTAGTCTTATTTCTTATTATCTTTAAAATGGCTTAAATAAAAGTTAGATCAAATTTTAAATTCTATTTCAAGTCTCTTAACTACGTCAAAAAGTCTTTTTATAATATAGACAGAGAGATATAGAATCGGTTTCTCAGAAAAACGACTTTCATGAAATTCAAGTATCTTTACAAAATGAAGCGCTGATTGATTTTTCGTACATACCGGTCTGTTTTATAATATATAATAATATAGTAAAATAAGAAGAGAGCTAAAATAAAAGTGTAGATTTAGTTTTATTTACTTTTTCAACAATATAAATAAATAATCAAAAAAACATTGAAAAGAAAACAAACTAAACAACTAATTAATTAGATTTAATTATTCTTCATTATTACTTATTTTTCTAAACATCTTTAAAATGGCTTAACCGATTTTGATCAAATTTAAAATTTTATTTTAAGTACCTTAAGGACGTTAAAAAGAGTTATTTTTTTTATAATATAGACTGGGAGAGAGAATCGGTTTCTAGAAAAAAATGCTCTTAACGATATTGATGAAATCGAAAACTTATCTTAACATGATGACTTAAAAAAAAAGTTAGATCAAATTTAAAATTCTATTTCAAGTCTCTTAACTACAACAAAAAGTCATTTTATAATATAGACAGAGAGATATAGAATCGGTTTCTCAAAAAAACGACTTTGATGAAATTCAAGTATTTTTACAAAATGAAGCGCTGATTAATTTTTCGTACATACCGGTCTGTTTTATAATATATAATAATATAGTAAAATAAAGAAGAGAGCTAAAATAAAAGTGTAGATTTAGTTTTATTTACTTTTTCAATTGAACAATATAAATAAATATATTAGAATATTGAAAAGAAAACAAATTAATTAGATTTAATTATTACTAAAAAATTAATTAATAATTACTTAAAACATGCAATAATCATTTCCAGTTGACGTGTACTGATGAAGAACAGCGGTGTAGCGCTCGAAACGTTGTAAAATATCGATTACATCTGCCCAAAATGAAGTATTAAATAGAAGTTGGCTTTTATTTCAACTTTTTATTTTCCCATAACTGGCCCCTTTGACAATTCATTAAAATGTAAATTTTCAATTTAATCAACTTCTTTAAGAGCTTATTTTTCGAGAAACCGATTCTTTCTATCTCTGTCTAAATTATATAATACAAGAATTGCTTATTTACTTAAAATTTATTAAAGAAATTGAAAAAAATAGCCTTTTGGGGAAATAAATTTTCCATTTAGTTCTTAGAATGTTTCTATTTCTATAAATTCGAAATGGCCATGGCCATTAAGCAGAAAGTCTGGTCTCTCTACCTGCGAAAAATTTCTTTGCTACCTGCCAACAAATTCCAGGCTATTTGTCTTCTTTTTGTGCCCCTCCCTTGTCACGGACTCGAATCTGTTTTCGAACCTTGTTTTTCAAGGATAATGGCTATTTTTCGAAAAATAACATGTCTAGTGAAAAGGTCTGGGTTTTCTAAAGGAAAAAAAATCTCTCTTTGGGAGAAACTTGGGTGGGTGTGTGGGTGTATTTCGATAATAAAACATCAGATTTTACTGTAAATACTAGAAAAATTATAAATGATTTTATTTATTGCTCATTTTTTTTGTGATATTTTTCTTCATTTACAAAAAAAAAAAATAATCGTGAATTACAAACAACAATATTATTATCAAATAAATTTTAAACTATAATAATAAATATTATATTAAATTTTTGTCAATAAAAATAAATAAATAATAATTAATAAAAAGGGATCAAAAAGTTTTTTTTGAAAACTGTGTAAGTGTGAATATTTTTTTTAAGATATTTAGACAGTAAAAAAAAAAAATATTTTGAAATTGAAAAAAATAATAATATAAAAAACTCTCTCTTTCTCGACATTTCTTCTTCTTCTTCTCATTTAAATAAAGATAATTTAAAAAATAATTAGTTTTATGAACATATGTGCAAGAGTAGCCTTTATTTTTTTGACAAAAAAAAAGGGCTGCCTTAATATAATAATTTGATAAATATAATAATGGAATATGATCATAAATAATAAATAATTATATATAAATAAGGTAAATAGATAAACATGCAAAGAAAAATAATACATGTATTATTAAATAAAAAAAAGAAAAAAAAATAATCCAAATGTCAAAAATTTTGACCATTAGGTTATGTTTTTTTTGTTTTTTTTTTATTTTTTTTAAATAAACAATTGTTTGTTCAAGGAAGCTGTGATTAAATTACATTATTAAATTAATAATTATAAAAAATCAAATAAATATTATTGTTATAATATGTATTGTTAAGTTAAATTGGACAGGGGGCAGTTGCCACAGAGGGGGGGATGGTCCGGATGGTCGCTGGTCGGGTGGTTTCATGACTGAAGCGGCCAAGGGTCCCCTTTTTTTGAGGGATAACGCCCTTGTGCCCGGGATTAAAAAACGCCCCGGGGCGTCCAAAAAATGAGATCGCGCCACACAACCATCCGTTGTCCCTTCCCCCACGCTCCGTCTGATTCTGCCCGAAACTGTCCCCCCCCTCGCACCCCCCCTACGCGGATCATAAATAAAAACATTCTCAATTAAGAAATATATAAAAATTAAATAATTAAATATTATTAGAGTATCAAACATTGTTTGATTATTTAAATACATGAGTGAGTGTAGGGGAAAGGAATACAACAAGGGTATTTTTATTGTTAATAATAATAATAGAGGACGACTTTTTTTTCTCTCAAGAGGAATGATTTTTAGTTTGTTTGTTTTTTCCATGACGCAGCGCCACGTTTAAGTTAAATTATTATTAAATTAAATAAAAAGAAAAAAAATTATGTAAAAAATGACTTTGGAATTGATTCCAAAAAAAAAAAAAAAAAAAGGTATGTATGTATGTGTGTGTATAAATAATAAAATTGGTTCGTCGTATCTAAACTATTTAAATATTTATACAAAAACTAATATAAAATAAAATCACAATTCTACAAACCAACTTGTGAATCAAGTATTGCCATGAATTCTAAAATCACTTATTTTTTTTTTTCCCCCTCTTAAAAATGGTTATATTTATATAAATATATACGCGCTTTTTTCATCACATAATTGCTTTTTCTCTTAGTAATTATATATTATGATTTTCTTTTTTTTTATATATATCAATCTATATATAAAATGGTTTCGATATTTTTTCGTGGCGTTTTAAGCGTCGGCGTCTTGAATTTTGTATTTTATGTACAATATCAGTAAAAATTTGATATACGTTGTGCGAGATGCACTTTAAGATAACATATCGGTCAGGCTGAGAGTTAGCAAAGTGTTGCTAAGTCTGTTGAAGACGGGAAGACGGGCTTCTGCCGGTGTTAATGGATTTTTGTTGTTGGTGTTAGTGGTGGTGATGGTAGTGTTTGGGGATGGAGATGATGGTGATTCCCTGGGAGAGAGGGATGCTGGAGAGGAATCGCCGCTTTTGGATATGCCCAGGTTCATCTGCCCGAAGGAAAAAGCTGTGGAGGCCATCAGGCCTTCGTGTTCTGTGGCAAAGAACGATCCATCGGATGTAGTGGGCGATTGACTGAGACTGGACGACGGGGACGGGGATTCTGCAGTGGATCCTAGACATAAGGGTTTCGGACGCACGGAGAGTTGCGGGTCTGGACGCCCGGAGAGTTGCGGGTCTGCAACACGGGCCTCCTCTGCGTTATGGATAAAATGACAACGCGGTCCGTATGGACAAAAGCCGATTGTGTGGAAAGTGCGGCATAATTCGGTCTTGTACTTGGGATGGCGTGCCAGGTTCCGTAGCTCATGGCCACCGTGTGCGAACTGGCACTTGTCGCCGTATTTACAAGCGCCGTTTTCCTCGAAGGGCCTACAAAGTTCGGTCTTGTAGCGCGAAGTGTTAACGGGTGCGGCCTTGGCGAGCTGGCTGGGACACGGCTCGGAAACCGAGCGGTCCAGCTTGCGATGCTGCGCGGCTGCAGCCTCGGCTGCCATGTCCAGCAACGCACTTGTTGCGGCTGCAGCCGGGGCTTGTGCTGCAGCTGCAGCTGCTGCGGCTGCAAGGGTGCACTGCACCGGGGTGGAGCTGCGTCGGCTGAGAGCGGGGTGCACGGGGCTCCCCACCACGCTCCACGAAATCGCCTTGTCCTGCTGAGATGGGCTCTGCTGGTTCTGCAAGAGAAAGTCGAAGAATATCAGCACACAAGTTGGGTCTCTCGAATCAACAGGTGCCCCCCCGGGGGACACCTGCACACGACTACAACCCTCTAACAAACCCCGAAAAGCAACATGTGTCCTCGAGGCAACAAATAAAAAAAACCACCTGTAGAAGATAATATTCTACCAACCAACCAAAAAACCCTCTATAGAATTATAAATTTTTAAGTTTTTAATTAGAAACAATAATTTTCTCTTCCCTTTAGAAAAATTGCAAAATCCGACCCCCCCCCCCTTACCAAATTAATCAAAACCTTGGTAATTTTTAGTTTGATTATATTTTTAAAAGTTTAGTACTAATTTGAAAGTTTATATTAGGAAAATAAGGACAAGTTTTTATGTGCGACTTTTTTATTTTACCACCAACGTTTCGTCGACTTTGCCGACTTCTTCAGTGTATTATTGATATGAATTTACAAAAGTACAATTCCAATTTCAAAACAAACATGTATTAATAATTTACCTACCAAACATTCGTCTAGTACTAATCTTTTTTACACAAATTCAGGAAAATAATAATAACCCTTTGTGATACAATTCTGCTTTAAATTTTAATAAATGCATCACAAAATCCCTAATTTTCAGACCCGGTGGATTATATTATATTTTTTTAAGTGTAATAAGATTAGGGGTTTACACTGTTGGGGTAAGCCTCGAATTCTAATTATGCTCTGTTGGAAGGTAGATTGGGCTTCTTGGCAATTTTAATTCCCAAGAAGCCCAATCTACCATAATTAGAATTCGAGGCTTACCACAACAGTGTAAGCCCCTAATCTTGTTACAATTACTTAGGGATTAGCGTTATTGTAGGGAAATAATGTTAAGCAACATGTGTTCGAGGCAAAAGCAAAAAAACCACCTGTAGAAGACATTCTAGCAACCAAAAAACCCTCTACTGTCATCCACCCAAATATATACCAAACACACACCCCCCAGTGATAAATTTTGCTCCATTTCTGATAGTGGAAAGACTTTCTCCTTCAGAGAGCTCTATCTAGGGCTTGTTTGTGACACCGAATCCTACTTTCCAATGGTAATGGGCTTTTTTTTTAACGAACGCTCGAAAGTAGTGGCGGGCGGGCTTTTTTTTACCTTTCGCATGTAATCTCCAAATAATCCAAACGTCGTTGACGGGGTCATGACTGCGGCCGACATGTGTGGGCGGGTTTCACACTAAAAATGGGTATACACTCGTTCACCAAATACACTACACTCTACACAAGCTAGTAATTGAGATCACGCGACCACTACTAATGTTACTATTATATATCAGTGGAAATAGCCGTTTGGCTGCTTCCTCTAGTTGTTCCCAAACACGTTGTTTCAAACACTGTGGCCTACTAAATGCCGAGCAGCAACTTTTACCAGGACTAGCTCCTTTGGAAAAGCAGGAGGCGGGGCTTGCTCCCCACTCCGACCCCAGATACCCTCTCCTCTATTGGCCAATGCGCGCGCACCACCCCCTCCCTCGCGGAGGGGAGATTTAATGGCTGGCATCCAAAAGAGAAAAACAACCATGGACCAAGGGTGGAAAATTTTATCCCCACCACCACCACACCAGCCAACCCCTCATATAAAAAAACATCACTTCCATCTTTTATTCTATCAATTCCATTGAAAAGTCTTTGTTTTCCCCGAGAATAACAGAATCATAAAGAGAAACAAAGAGATTTTGAAAAATTCAAGTCTCTTTATAGTACAAGAAAATCAATTCTATACAAAATTGTTAAGAATTGTATAGAATATATTTTTAAATCTCTACTCTTATTAAACGAGAAAAAATTGTTTATATATCTTTGTTCTATTTTGAAAACGGCTCTACCGATTTTGATGAAAACCAACTCTATTAACAAGTTTTGAGGATGAGAAAACGATCTGGCTAGGTCTGGACCTCGACAAATTTCATCTTAATTGATCTTTTCTTAATTAAAGTAATTAGTGATAGATGAAAATCTCAAAAAAAAGTTTGGTTACATTTTTTCAATTATCTTTGATTTATTAATTAGTTTTTTTTTAATTTTAAAACCCACTAATAGGTTATAACAAATATTATCATATATTAAAATTAGATAATTTTAATAATTTTTTCCAGTCGATGGTGGGGGAAATAATCTCCGAAATCGAAGCCTCAAATAAAATGTATTATACATTATTTCATGTAAAATAATTTCTTCAATAAATATTATTATTATTATTTAATAATTTTTTACTGAAGGAAAAGTTACCGAGCATCGCTCGGTGGCTCCACGCTAGTAAAATAAAGAAGAGAGCTAAAATAATAAACGTGTAGATTTTAGCTTTATTTACTTTTTCAACAATACAAATAAATAATGTAAACAAATTAATAATTAAACAATTAATTAATTTGATTTAATTATTATGGTTCAATATTAAAAAAAGTTTAAATTGTTGTACTAAACAATTAGTTAAGGAAAAATATTTAATTTATTGAATGAAGAGGACTGTGGAATGAAATTGATAGATATTTATAAAGAGAAACAAAGAGGTTCTCCTCTGCTTGATTAAAAAACATACATACATATATCAAATATAAATAAGTATATTTATATTATTTATTTAATTAGATTGAAAGATTTTTTGCCAAGGGTAGCAGAATTTTTATATAAGTATTGAAGGAGACAATAAAGAGTGTGTCTTCTGCTGGATTTATAAATTCTATATAAATAGAACGAGGCTATAGTTTCGAGGGCTTTGCCCTCTTCATCAGTCTATTACAATTGATTAACAGGAATTAATGTATGATTCATACCTTAATTTCATATTATATTATTCATATTCATACATTAATCCCTGTGAATCAATTGTAATAGATTGAAGAAGAGGGCAAAGCTCTCGAAACTATAGTCTCGTTATAAATAAAATTTTAATTCCAGCAGAAGACACACTCTTTTATTGTCTCCTTCAATATTTAATTAGAGTTTTATTTTTAATGAAAATTAAGGACAAGTTTTTTGTGTGATTTTTATTTTTTTATTTTTCAACCAAGGTTTCGTCGACTTTGCCGTCTTCTTCAGGGTTTCAAATAGTTATATCACGCACATTCGTCTAAAATACATTATTTTTTTTTATCTCCGTTACCAATGAAGAACCATCAGAAATTCAAAAAAAAAAATCTAGCACATTCACATAAACAATAAATAATTAGATAAACAGTTTTAAAAAATTTATCTACGTTTTTTGAATTTTTGGATGTCTGAATGTCATTGGGAACGGAGATAAAGAAAAATAATGTATTTTAGGCGAATGTGCGTGATATACCTAACTATTTGAAACCCTGAAGAAGACGGCAAAGTCGACGAAACGTTGGTTGGAAAAATAAAAATATCACGCAAAAACTTGACCTTAATTCCCATTAAAAAACTCTTATTAATACACTTTATGGACGGGAATGACAATAATAATTATTTATTTATAAATAATATATTAAACATATTTATATTTGATATACATATATATTATGTGTATGTTTGTTTGCATCAAGCAGA
This sequence comes from Forficula auricularia, assembly GCA_024734495.1. Lineage (NCBI taxonomy): Eukaryota > Metazoa > Arthropoda > Insecta > Dermaptera > Forficulidae > Forficula > Forficula auricularia. The sequence goes on from JALMQS010000144.1 coordinate 2,572,596, forward strand.
GGAGAACCTCTTGTCTCTCTTTATAAATATCAATTTTTCAATCCTGTTCATTCAATATTTTTCCTTAACTACTTGTTTAGCACAACAATGTAAACTTTTTTTAATATTGAACCATAATAATTAAATCTAATTAATTAATTGTTTAAAAATTAATTTGTTTACAATATTTTATTGATTATTTATTTGTATTGTTGAAAAAGTAAATAAAACTAAATCTACACGTTTATTTTAGCTTTCTTATTTATTTTACTATATTATTATAACAAATACGTATATTTACAATTCTTATCAATTTTGTATATGGTATATGATTCACTAAATCACCGACTTTCTTTATACTATACTACTCGAGGGGTGAACCACGATTGTAATTAGGTGTACACCGTCTTTGGAATTACTTTGGAATTCATTAGATAATCTATTGTCTTCTACTTGGAAATGAAAGTGCAAGTGGATGTAGGTGTACACGATATTAGATCGCGGTTCACCCCTCGATATTACTTATAAGAGACTTGAATTTTGAAAACCCGCATCTGCCAGTAATGTAACCTTCGGACTCGAACGCCACATTTGAAACTTGTTTTACCAGTGAATGAAATTGATTTATTAATTATTTATTTAGTTATTTAATAAATTGGCAGAAAAATTTGATAAAAAAAACAAAACAAGCGTTCACTTCGAGAGTTTCTTAAAACATTGTATATTCTATTATGTAACTATTTTTATTTTTATTAATACAAAGTTCTAACAAATGTCAAATGCTAAATGAATTTGCGTGATTTTGTATTAAAAATAAAAATCTAAAAATGATAAATAACTTTTACTTTATCCGATGGGAAAGCAGATAAAAGTATTATTGGAATCGGTCTCGCTCGGTCAAGCGTGACTTCAAAGGGCTCTCATGTAAAGACTACGGAACCCATTTTCTCAATCAAAATCACAAATTGTAGTATTCATTCAAGGTTGAATTTGAACACGTGACGGTTTGCATGGGATCTCGTATAAAGTGCGTTTTAGTCCATTCGGATTCGTTTGTTACGACCTTGATTTTTTCCACATACCGATTGAAATGAAATTGAAAACCTACCATTAACAAAATGAACCTGATATATAGTATATTAACTAATAATTAATTGATGCTAATTAGGTTTCCATGGCAACAACAATGTATCTACTCTTATTAAACGAGCAAAAATTGTTTATTTGTTTGTATATTTGTATCTATTTTGAAAACAGCTCTACCGATTTTGATGAAACCAACTCTATTAACAAGTTTTGAGGATGAGAAAACGATCTGGCTAGGTCTGAACCTCGACAAATTTCATCTTAATTGATCTTTTCTTAATTAAAGTAATTATTGATAAATGAAAATTACTACATAATAGAAAAATAAAATCCGGAAACGAATTATCTTCATCCGGATTTAAAATGTATGACTTATACGTTGAGAAATGTCAAAGTGAAGGAAAGCAAGATTTGAAACAAAAGTTTTCTCTACTTGCATTTTAAAGTTGCTCCAAAAGATACTACATGTGACGAACTTCAATTGAAGATAGAAGCTGAAACAAATGACCCTGAACGGCGAGGTGAATTTGAATTGGAAAAGAAACTGCACTAGTGACCAAAGCAACAATTAAAAACAACAATTATCCTATAAATCACTTTATGATTGTTCTAGCGTTAATAAACTTCAACCTTGATTATCTCGAAACTATCATTTATGGACTTGATCCACTTGAGCTCTGAGAGCCTCATTTACTAACTCTTTCTCTTCTAGAATGCAATGCATGTTTTATACTTTCACTTTCATTAAAAAAACAAACAAACTGAAGATAATACAATTAAGTATATATCTGCAACAAATATGGTGTTATTTTTCGGTTTGCAAAGAAGATGCTTTTTTTCTGATGTGTTATTTGTATGTATTTGCATAGGGGACCTTTTTTTCTGGCTGGTTAAGATGGCGATGGCGTGTTTGCTTGCCGGCTTCAGAGCCTGCTTCAGACCTCTCCACCAACCAACTCTTGATTTCGTTTGGATAGCTTAGTACTCTGGTCGTTGATGCCTGGACCTGGACCCAACCAACAAAACTGGTTTCCTCTCTCTCAAGAGAGAGAGAGAGAGAGAAAAACCTTCCCCTAGAGAAATCTTGAATGTCAAATTTAATTGGCCACAAATACAAACCACCATCATCTTCTTCTTCATCCTTTATTATAATTACATTCAAGTTTTTCTATCAAATAAATAAATAAATATCTGTTCCTACTACTACAAATAATCTATTTTTTTGGGGTCTAATCTTTTTTTAAATAATAAACTGAGAAAAGGAATTATTATTTCAGATTTTTTTTTTTTTTATAATGATACTGATACAAGAAGAAGTTGCACCAAGAAGGTACAACCTCTGTAGTCCGTGGTGGACCCTTGTAACGTGAAGATAAGGGGAGGTTTAGTGATTGGGTAGGAGTCGAAGGTATCTGTGGATGCTGGTCTTGAAAGATTGAAGGTTATAAGTTGCTGGAAAGACGGTCGGGGGAAGAGAGTTCCAGTCTCTAGATGTCATAGGGATAAATGAATTGGCGAATGCGTTTGTTCGATTAGTATCCAGTTTAAGCGCGTAGGGGTGTTGAGTTTTAGAAAATCGTGTATTTCGCGCAAATGAAGCCCTTGGTGGGATTATCGATTTAATTTCGTCAGAACAAAAGCCATGGTAATATCTATAAAAAAGGGAAAGGGCGGAGACAGATCTACGATGGGCTAGGGAGTCGAGAGTGTCAGTTAATGTAGGATCGCCTATCAGTCTGATAGCTCGCCTCTGAATTGCGTCTAGGGTATTCAAGAGAATACTTGGGGGCCCCTCTCCACAAATGCGAGCAATATTCAAGACAGGGGCGAATTTGAGCCTTGTATAATATAAGGAGTACGTAGTAGGAAAACGAATTTAAATTGAATTAGTTTTAAGTAAGAAGTAAATATAAATTTAAATAAACTGATGTGGACATCCACACTATACCGGGTGAGTTTTTTTTATCTTGAGACAGTCTTATAATTCAAAAACAATGCATTATATGAAAAAAGTCTCAAATAAAAGTTTATTTATATCGAGGGGGAAACTATACTATGTCATTGTTGTTCGACGTAGAACAAGCTTTCAAGGGTATTTCGAGGTCAAGTTCTGTTTTTTAAATGATATATTTATTTAATATAATTTTAAACAACTAGTTTGCCTGATCTTTATTTTATCTTTTAAGGTATTAAATTAGCAACCAGGGTATATTACTTATTCTTAAGGGAAAGTTCTACACTAACTATATCTAGCCTTCTTATTTTTTCACATAGTGTAGGAACCCAGTTTGTGGTAGGTAGTCGCGTGGCAGATTTAGTGCAACCCTTTTAATTAAGGAATTGGCAGTCTAGAAGAAGGCGAGTGTCTCAGCATTAAATCTGTATCCCCTGCCTAGTGTAACAGCACAAAGCCCCCCCCCCTCTAAATTTTGGACCCATTAGCAATTGTTAGGGCCTCGGTTGAGTGCGTGGTGCGTGTCCGTGCTCCCCTCCAACTAGGAGGGGACCTAACAATGATTTGTGCAGGGCGATGTTCGTCCCCGGTAAAAAGCCGGGCTGGGCGCCACCCGCCTAGTTAGCGGGCGAGGAGCTCCGAGTTGGTGGATGGCTCCTCCTTCGATCATCAGTCGAGATCGAATTGCTTCACTTATAACATAACTGAAATATTATCAGTCATGCAAAAGTGTCGCAACGATCTGACTGAGTCATCTAGCGGCCGTGTCTAAAAGCTCGTAGCCAAAGCAACAGCGAACCGCTACACAATTTATAATACTTTCTTTTAATTACACTGCTGGACAAAAATCAAACAAAAATTTCTCCCCGTAAACCTAACAATGGATTCCAGTAGAATTTTATTCGCTGATTCTCATGCAATTTCTCGATTTTTTACAACACGTCAGAGTTTTGAGATATTATCGATCAAAATGACGAAAAAGGCCATTTGGACCTATTTTCGAGTCACATTAAATATTAAACAGCAATATTTGAAATCAAAATATTTTGTTGCCGTAATAGAAAACATCTTCCTCTTTGATTTTCAAATTACCACTTTGATTTAGCTCAATTAGAACTCGAATTATAGCTAAAAGACTAAAAACTTATGTTTTTATCTATGTATATTATCCTTTAAAATCACATATTTTTATCAGTTGAATAAAAGATTTCACTGTCGATGGTAACAGAATTGTTTTATTTTAGGTTAAAAATAAAATAAAATGAGAGAGTCTTCTGTTTTTTAAATAAAATAATTTTTAATTATTTCTAGAGACTATAGTTTCGAAGGCATTGCCTTCATCATCAGTCTATCACAAATATTTCAAATTAGTTACAAATTAAGATTTATACATAGAAAATTTTGAAAAATATATAATGTCTTTTTCTTCATGTTTCTTCTTGGGAGTTTAGAATATAACTATTATTATATAATTATATTCTAAACTCCCAAAAAGAAACATGAAGAAGAAAAGACATTATATATTTTTCAAAATTTTCTATGTATAAATCTTAATTTGTAACTAATTTGAAATATTTGTGATAGACTGATGATGAAGGCAATGCCTTCGAAACTATAGTCTCTAGAAATAATTAAAAATTATTTTATTTAAAAAACAGAAGACTCTCTCACATATTTTTAGTTTTTTAGAAATAACTCGAGTTCTAATTGAACTAAAAACAAATGGTAATTTGAAAATCAAAGAGGAAGTTGTTTTCTTTTACGTCAACAAAATATTTTGATTTCAAATATTGCTGTTTAATATGTAATGGGACTCGAAAATACAGTAAAGGGTGTGTAGTTTCACAGTGAATGAAATAAAACTCAAAGAGGTTTATACAAACTCAATATATTTCGGATTATTAGTCCATCATCCAGTATTAACTTGTAAACTCCTGATGATGGACTAATAATCCGAAATATATTGAGTTTGTATAAACCTCTTTGAGTTTTATTTCATTCACTGTGAAACTACACACCCTTTACTCTATTAATTAACATCATGTTTCACCTAAAAAAACCTACACCACTTTCCATAAGTAAAAAAAAAAAAACTCAAAAATACGTCAAAATGACAGAAGAGGACACTATTTTCTATAACGTGAACAAAATATTTTGATTTCAAATATTGCTGTTTAATATTTAATGGGACTCGAAAATAGCTCAAAATGGCCTTTTTGGTCATTTTGACCGATAATATTTCAAAACTCTGACGTGTTGTAAAAAATTGAGAAATTGCATATGGTAATCAGCGTAGAAAACTCTACTGGAATCCATTATTAGATTTACGGGGAGAAATTTTTTGTCGAACAATGTTATGTGACTATTATATTAGAAATATTCTTGAATCATCTTTAGTATATTCCTTTTTTGTTCCTCATCGAGAACTAAAACTTGTCAGGACTTGTCTTTGACATGCTTGAACTTGAAAATATACCAGGCGAGAGAGTTCAAACCTTCAATCAGCACCCTTTTCGGAAATATCATTTATTTTAATTGCCCCTTGAAACTATGCAACAATTTTATTTCATTTCGAGAACCAATATACCTACTTTTCAAAACAAATTTTTTTTTTAACCGACTTCAAAAAAGGAGGAGGTTCTCAATTCGACTGAGTTTTTTTTGTGATCTATGTTACCATGTAATCTCCGCCAATTGTGAACCGATTTTGATGATTTTTTTGTATTGGGTTTAGTTTAGCTTCCGATTGGTCCCGTTTTTTTTTCATTGGTATTGTACCTTTTTTGATATGTATGTTCAGGCATAACTTCTTTGTTTATGAACCGATTTTAATGATTCTTTTTTCATTTGAAAGAAGGTACCTTAGGGGTGGTACCATATTAATTTGGTCAAGTTCTGAAGATACGATCAATGACGAAATAACGTAAATCTCCAATTCTTATGACCAAATAATCGAAATTATAACAAATAAAATCTTTTATAAAAAATCTTAAAAAATTCATTTAAAACCCGCAAACGTTTCGAGATAATTTCTATATTTATGAATTGAATTTTTTTATCATTTCCTATTCATTCGCCTGACGCTTTCTCTTAAGAGATGCATGCAAGGTATTATATTAAGTCACTATTAATAACATCACTAAAAAGAGAAAAATAAAAATAATTTTTATAAAAAAATATAAAACCGACTTCAAAAAAATTAAATGCAACAAATAAAATAATAAGAACTTAAAAATCAAATAAAATACACTAAAAGGTATAAAATAATTATTATCTTATTTAGTTACAACTAAACGACAAAATATTAACATGAAATTACTTTTTGAAGTCGGTGCCAAACATACATTTTATGAATCGCACTTGACGGATCTTGCTTAGTACGTTTGGCGGGTACGCTTGCTTATATAGGTATAGTTTGTTTGGCACCGACTTCAAAAAGTAATTTCATGTTAATATTTCGTCGTTTAGTTGTAACTAAATAAGATAATAATTATTTTATACCTTTTAGTGCATTTTTTGTTGCATTTAATTTTTTTAAAGTCGGTTTTATTTTTTTTTTATAAAAATTATTTTTATAGAAATATTTGAAATAACGGGTAATAATTTGAAAATTTAAAGATCCTCCTGAAATTTTGAAGTCGATATTTATGAAAATATACTCTAAATGTTTGTAATTTTAGAGATGCGCCGCATCCACAGCATCCATGGACCACACTCCACTGATATATACTTATATTAGTTAGAACGAAGAACATGTTTGTTTATTTTTTCTATATCAATAATATTAAATACATTGTTGTTGCCATGGCAACCTAATTAGAATCAATTAATTATTTAATATATTGTTATTTAATAATATATAACCTATAATGGTTCTCAATATCTAAAAAAATAAAATAACATTTTCCAACTTAAAAACTGTTATAATACTTAGGTATATAATTTCATATTCCTTTTTGCCAATATATTATTGTGATAAATGACATAAATGTTAACCAAATTGAGATAGAATAATAACCATCATAAACAATCATTCATTTATCGATTATCAAATTGAAATGACACCCAAAAAAATAAATAAATAAAAATCGAATTTGAGCTCAATTTGGACATGGTAAATAATAAAAGTTAAATTTCATGAGTCATGGACATTAAATATAGAATCCATTTGATAATTCTCTGATACGTATATCATAATAATAAATTTCTCCCTAGAAGATAACTTAGATGATAGATTGAGAGGAGCCAAACAACAAAATACGAATTTGAGCCAAGAATCTGTCTATAACAACAACAACAGAAGTTCTTTAGACATTACAGAGCTTGCAAAATGTGAAACTCTGACCTGACAACGACCTTTGCAATTACGACAAACTCTTATTTCGTTATATCTTATCGAGGATGTGAAGCTTAAGAGTTAACCCGAGATATAAAAAACAACCGCTCAGACTTTACGCCTCTCGTCTTTCGTTCTCTTGGAAATGCTATAAATCAGTCATTTCCTTCACTCTCCTCTTACGCCTCATAGAGACCAACTTCTTATGGTGAATAAAATAGTTATTATTGATAGGCTTGTCGAATTTCTTAGTCGGAAGAAAAAAAGCAAGAGTGGCAAAGAGGTATTTAAGCAAGCATATTACGTCTATTGAATAGATGTATTAAGAACATATATGTGTATATAATATACTATATATGGAAGGCACCTAAAATCCCGAATGTAAAAATCTCGACACCCCAAAATCCAGACAAGAAAAAATCCCGACAAGAAAAAATCCCGACAAGTCAAAATCCCGACACGTCATAATCACAACAGCCAAAATCTTGACAAGCCAAAATCCCGACATGCCAAAATCCCTACACCCAAAATCCCGACACCTCATAATCCCGACAAGCCAAAATCCCGACAAGCCAAAATCCCGACTAGCCAAAATCCCGACAAGCCAAAATCCCGACAGACCAAAATACCGACACCCCAAAACCCTGACAGCCAAAATCCCGACACCCCAAAATCCCGACAGCCAAAATCCCAACAAACCAAAATCCCAACAAGCCAAAATTCCGACTAGCCAAAATCCCGGCAGACCAAAATACCGACACCCCATAATCCCGACAGCCAAAACCCCAACAAACCAAAATCCCGACAAGCCAAAATCCCGACAGACCAAAATACCGACACCCCAAAACCCTGACAGCCAAAATCCCGACAAGCCAAAACCCGATAGACCAAAATACCGACACCCCAAAATCCCGACAGCCAAAATCCCAACAAACCAAAATTCCGACAGCCAAAATCCCGACACCCCAAAATCCCGACATGTGTGCGCCTTCCAACAAAAAAATAAATTGCTTGTAAAAATCAATGATCCCCGGACAATAATATTGTGAATTAGTCACCAAAGTATGTAATATACGGTTGTCTAGAGAGCCTCAGAGTGGGGGGAAACATCACCAGACACAATAACGCACGCGCTGTTTGCCAGTAGCATCATCAAGCAAGTCATTTAATAACCACACCTCGTATAATGGGAGCCCCTGCTATTTAGGCAACTGAATTGGCAGATCATTTTAGGGTATGACTACCAAAAGGCGCAAGCCATTTCCACCTTTTTAGTTTATCTAATACGAAGCAATGATTAAATATTTATACTCTATTTTTCCATATTTGTTTAATTTCCTCTATCTTTGCAAACCTTTTTTTTTACAATCTATTTCGTAATATTGTTAATAATATATTGTAATTAATTTAATGAGTTGCGTTTTTTGTAGATATAATTTTTTAATTATTGTAAAATAGGAGGAGTTAAAACTCCAAATTACCCCCTCTGGGCTCGACCTTGTCCAAGAAGGGGAGGGGCCCTCTCTGGAGCTGGAGAGCTCGCCCTTCCCGAAACTGGATCACTTGAACCCAACAAACAGATTAACATCTTTCGTTTTCTCAACAAAAATCTCACATCCGGACTCCAGAATGCGCTTCTGACAACAACAAAAATTGAATTTAATTCTTTTATTAGTAGTAAATCTACCAATTAAATTTGTTTTCGTTCGTTTAGAAACTATTAGGGTAAGTGCGCCATATTTGGGGAGTTTTTTTTAAACAATCCCAAATCTTGTGAAATAAAGCCCGATTTATTTCAATTAATGTTTGTTTGATATGTTGAACTATTGTCTATTATTGTATCCCTATCAGTCAAATCAAAAACAGATAGCCTTACTACAACACGGTTTCTCTCCAACACGATAGGATAAATGCGGGAACCCTCGTATAACACTGCAACCAGAATAAATCCCCTTAACAACAAAAAAAACAACATTTTTTAAACAATAATAAATACAATCTGAAAATAAAGAAAATATGGCCTTTTTGTTCTGATCAGATAAAGTCCCTACCTCATTTATACGGAACACACATTTAAACATTTAACACTCAAATTGGATACATTTCGAACAAATTCACTCTTTATCAGCGAAATAGCTCTTATAATATGGTAAAATAAAGAAGAGAGCTAAAATAAACGTCTAGATTTAGCTTTATTTACTTTTTCAACAATACAAGTTTTATTTATTTTTTTAACAATTAAAATAAATAATCAATAAAATATTAAAAAGAAAACAAATTAATGATTAAACAATTAATTAATTAGATTTAGTTACCTACCAATTAAATTTGTTTTCGTTCCTTTAGAAACTGATAGGATAAGTGCGCCATTTTTGGGGAGGTTTTTTTTAAACAATCACAAATTTGGGAAATAAAGCCCGATTTATTTTAATTAAGATTTTTGTTTGATACGATGAACTATTGTCTATTTTGTTTTCCTATTCGTCAAATTAAATACAGGTACCCCTCCTACAGCACGGGATCTTACAACACGGTTTCTCTCTAACACGATAGGATAAATGGGAGAACCCTCTATTATAACACTGCAACCAGAATCAATCCCTTTAACAACAAAAAACAACATTTTTTAAACAATAATAAATACAATCTGAAAATTAAAGAAAATATGGCCTTTTTGTTCTGATCAGATAAAGTCCCTACCTCATTTATACGGAACACACATTTAAACATTCAACACTCAAAATGGATACATTTCGAACAAATTCACTCTTTATCAGCGAAATAGCTCTTATAATATGGTAAAATAAAGAAGAAGCTAAAATAAACGTCTAGATTTAGCTTTATTTACTTTTTCAACAATACAAGTTTTATTTACTTTTTTAACAATGAAAATAAATAATCAATAAAAGATTAAAAAGAAAACAAATTAATGATTAAACAATTAATTAATTAGAATTAGTTACCTACCAATTAAATTTGTTTTCGTTCGCTTAGAAACTGATAGGGTAAGTGCAACATCGTCATAAATCAACATAATAAATATAATAATGTTTCAAAAAATGTGAACGAAAAAATACGGGGGAGAGGGGTAGTTTTATTTAACAGACACGATTGTATATTGTACTACCTTTTAGTTATTTTTTTATATTAACAAGTTTTTCATATTGACGTTCAAATAACACAACTCTACAAAATTTAATACACTAATTTACACACACTTTCGCACACACACGACCACTCAATGGGCGAAATCGGCTATAGTTACCGAAAAAAAGAAAATAATGTCCCCTTATTTTATTTCTTCATTATTTTCATTCTCCTAAAATTTACTTTTAAAAAATCTGTATTTTTCCCCAAAAATCCAAGCAATTTTATCCAATATACTCAAATATGCAAAAATATGCCAAATTTAACCCACAGTATTCTAGATACATGATTCGGATAGATAATTGATCCCCTGGGTCGTATGTGGCGGCGAACAAAATATGTAATTGCATAGGAATCCGGTCTCTACTTATTAGTACCAACATACCCTCAAATGATGATCCACACTGAAAAAACGATATATTTATAGTTAAGAAATTATATTTGATATGAATAGATGGTGAATTTAATTATAGGCAAAATCGATCTCTGTTCAATATTAATAAATGATATACGTATTTTCAGTATTCTCATATTTTCGGAGCAGCTCTAGATAGTGTACTAGATGAAGGAGGAGGTATCAGCCAAAGATGGAATCACTGGGTTCAATAAAACACCTTTAATAAAACGTTTCGGCTTAAATTTTATTTGGCCATCTTCAGTTAATTAGGAGTTATACACAAAATGTGGTAAACATATGTGATCGAACTAAGCCTTGTCAAAAAAAAAAAAAAATAAAAACTTTAATTCTGAAACTTTTGGGTCCAGGCACGTTATAAATTTACATGAAGCTAAAAATCTTGGTCCGATCACATATGTTTACCACATTGTGTGTATAACTCCTAATTACCTGAAGATGGCCAAATAAAATTCAGGCCGAAACGTTTTATTAAAGGTGTTTTATTGAACCCAGTGATTCCATCTTTGGCTGATACCTCCTCCTCTCTAGTACAGTTTCATCACAGCCACGAACTCTAACAATATTCAAGCAACTCTAGATATATTAATAGTTAAAATGCCGATATTTGAACCAATCACCAATAAGTAAATTACTAAACTATAAAACAATTTTCAGTGTAGAGAAAAAAATTGTCTGTTTCAAACTGTTATTATAAAGATTATGAGATGTTATTTAGCCTTATTATAGCCTTTATATAGCTCTATGATATGACCAAATTTCATTCAAATTGGTCAAGCCGTTTTCGAGAAAAAAATCTGAATTTTTCGATTTATTCAAAAACCAAAGTAGATAAAGATCTGAAACTTACAGGATCAACGTATCTTATTAGTAGCAACATACCCTCAAATGATGATCCACACTGAAAAAACGATATATTTATAGTTAAGAAATTATATTTGATATGAATAGATGGTGAAGTTAATTATGGCGAAATCGATCTCTGTTCAATATGAATATACTTATTTTAAGTATTCTCATATTTTCGGATCAACTCTAGATATATTAATAGTTAAGATGCCGCTATTTGAACCAAGCACCAATAAGTAAATTATTAAACTATAAAACAATTGTTTTTTCAGTGTAGAGAAAAAAAATTGCCTGTTTCAAACTGTTATTATAAAGATTATGAGTTGTTATTTTTCCCGATTATAGCCTTTATATATAGCTCTATGATATGACCAAATTTCATTCAAATTGGTCAACCCGTTTTCGAGAAAAATTCCTTTTCTGATTTTTTCGATTTATTCAAAAACCAAAGTAGATAAAAATCTGAAACTTGCAGGATCAACATATCTTATTAGTAGCAACATACCCTCAAAAGAAGATTCAGCAGATATCTACTTGGGTCCTATTCACTATGAATATTCGTCCTATGTTTAAAATTTCAATTTTTTTTTTGCAGAGTTTCGAGCACACTCTTAGTCTAACAATTTATAATTCGGAATTACTATCATCGATTAATATATTATTTTTAAATAAAATTTATTCTCTGAAGATATAATATGTTCTCTAACCTTTGTTCTAGCATTTCTTATAAATAGTGTCAAATTATTATTATTAATTTTTTTCCATATAATATTTGATAAATATATAAGAATATTTTTTTCTTAGTTTTTCTATACAGTACCTGGAGGCACCGAGCGATGCTCGGTAACTTTTTCCTTCAGTGAAAAGCTTTATTTTAATATTATTTATAATTTAAAATTCTGATTAAAAATGTCGTTTTTTATTAGAGAGCCGTTTTCAAATTCAAAAAAAAAAAAATACAAATCTACTCTTATTAAACGAGCAAAAATTGTATATTTATTTAAATATATATTTGTATCTTGGTTTCATTTTTGAAAATGGCTCTACCGATTTTGATGAAACAAAATCTATTAACAAGTTTTGAGGATGAGAAAACGATCTCGCTAGGTTTGGACCTCAAAAAATTTCATCTTAATTGATCTTTTCTTATAAAAAGTAATTATTGATAGATGAAAATCTTAATAAAAAAGTTTGTTTACATTTTTTTCAATTATCTTTTATTTTTAATTGTTTTTTTTAATTTTAAAACCCACTAATAGGTTATAGCATTAATTACTATATTATATTAAAATTAGGAATTTTTTGTTTGTTTTTAATTAGTAGGTGTCTAAATCATAACATTACAGGTGTGTTTATAAATAAAGTGGTTGAAATAGCTTTTTTTATATAACTTGGAAACAAATCTTATTTAATTTTATGTTTTTATTTCTACGATTATTTTTTTTACTTTATTTATTATTATATTCCTATTTATTTTTTTATAATGTTTATCAATATGAATGAATGTCGGCAAATTGGTGTACGAGTAAACAAATATACACATAATATGTAGACCATTGGAAAGCTAGAAATGCGGGGTGGAGTGGATGTGGGAGGTGCAGGAGGTGGGGTGAAGTTGTGGGGGATCCGGGGGTGGGAGGCGCGGTTGGGGTGGGGTGGGGCGGAGTGCGGGTGCAGTGTTGGGGGCGAGGAGTGTGGTTTGGGGGGGGGGGGGGGGGGGTTACCGTGCATCGCTCGGTGGCTCCAGGTACTATACCTATATACTACACATAAATAATCTGTGGACCTCTAGAAAGCTGGAAATGTAAAAATTGGGTGCGGGGTGGGGATGGATGTGGGGGGTTCAGTTATGGGGGATCCGGGGGTGGGTCGGAGTGGGGGTACAGTGTAGGGGCGAGGTGCGTGGATTCGGGGAGGGGGTTCCAGGGGGGTTGTACTATATACATTTGTGTTTTTTTTGATTTGGTTACCGTGCATCGCTCGGTGTCTCCAGGTACTATATATAGTATTCGCCCACTGTACCTCCCCACCCCGATCGACCTCACCCCCGAAACCTCTCCCTACCCCCGGATCACCCACCTCCTGCACCTGTTTTGATTCAACCACATGATTCATTTTTATTCATCCACCATCCAACCGATCAAAATATATTTTAAAATAAATTCTTGATTATTTTTTATTCTATTAAATAAATAAAGTTCTTTATAAAAACAATTATAAAACGTTTATTAATAATTCCAACGTTTAGGTAGAACAAAATATGTTAAAATCCACAATCACAATACTTCTTCAAGGCCTTTGAGAACAATGAATTAGTACAACCCATTGTCTGTCTGGGTACAATAGTAAAAGGGAAACCTTTTTTTTAAAACCCTAAGACTGGGATTTGTCTACCTGAGAATAATTAATTTGTTTACGAAAAAACCCATCAAAAACAATTTTGTCGAAGATGAGACCGTGACAGATCGAATTGTCACCCCAAAAACCCCCGAACCCGTGAATTTCATCAAAATCGGTAGAGCCGTTTTCAAAATAGAACTAAGATATATATACAAACAAATATATAAAAAAACAATTTTTGCTCGTTTAATAAGAGTAGATATACAAGGATTTAATTTATTTATTATTTTTTTCTTACTAGTGATACACTTTTTATTTTTAATTTATCTTGTTTTCCAGATAAACGTTTTTTTATTATTATTATTATTATTAAAAAGGGAGATAAAAAGTGAAAAAGGCGTTCGTTATATACGTTGCTTATCGTTATTTTAATTATCACTGCGTAGTGTTTGTTGTTTATGCGGAAAATTTACTCTGATGGACAAACAACAAGTGGTTTCTGCCGCCAGCAGCTCAGGAAGCACATTTACAAATTGCCTTTTCATCAGAATCCGGATATTTTTTTTAATAAAAACCCTTGAAAGAAAAACTACCTGTTCATTTAATAAGGTGACCAATTATTATTTTTTGTTCAAAAGGATTTCATTGGATATGGTGATTCGATTGGGGTTCTCAAGACAAAAAACTGAGCCTTCTTCATTTAACTATACCGGTTTTTTATCTTAAGACAGTCTTATAACTCAAAAACAGTGCATTATATGAAAAAAGTTTCAAATAAAAGTTTATTTATATCAGGGGGAAACTAAACTACGCTATTGTTTGTTGACCTAGAACAAGCTTTCAAGGGTATTTCGAGGTCAAGTTATGTTTTTTAGATAGAAACATATATTTTTCTGTACATATTCTTAATCTAGAAAAAAAAACTGGACAACTTTTATTAGAACAATTTTTTTATACGACTTCAAATAAAAAAAATATTTAATCAATTATTAGATCTCAAAAAAAATCCTAATAATTATTTTTAACAATCATTCAACTTAATTATCACATAATAATGATCAAATATTTAATTATTAAATAAATAATTTAATAATAATTTAATAATTTAATAATCAGGAACTTCATTTTATCGTGTTGTAAATCTATTAAAAAAATAAATAAATAAATAAACTGCAACGGATCGTTGCTAAACTTTATCCAATGAACTATCCTAGTCTAGGGTAAAGTACTTTAAAATATAATTTTACAAAAAATTTTATATGACCATTTTTGTGGTCCTCAAGGTACTCAATTACAATATTAAATTTCATCAAAATTGGTTAAGTCATTTTCAAGATATTTAGAAAAAACTAAAAAAGTAGCGAAATAAAGTACTAATGTTTGTGGGCCGATATGTACCAAAAACTATCATCATCATCATTGAGTATACAGTCCTAAGACTGGTTTGATGCAACAATCCGTCTCCACTCGACTCTGTCCCCCGCCAGCTGTTTAACCTCTCTAAATGTCTGGCATCCCATATCCCCAATTATTTGGTTGAAATATTCTAATCTGGGTCTTCCCCTTCCCCTTTTCTTTCCCACCTCCCCCTCCAAGATATCCCAAACCAAAAACTAATCAGCGCTTTATTTTGTTAAAATAATGTTAGGTTTTCATTTTCATTACAATTGGTGCAACGGTGTGGAAAAAACCTTGGACGAAAAAAACGATAACATCCATCCATCCATCCATCCGCACGCACTTCCAAAAAAAAAATGGCACTTTTTGGCCTCTCGACGAGACCCCAGGTAATTTTTGTCAAAATCGTCACGCGCTAAAATTCAATCTAATTGAATACTACAATTTGTGACCTTAATTGAGCCCATGGGTTCCGTAGTCTTTACCTGAGGACCCTTTGAAGTCGCGCTTGCAGCCAAACCGATTACAATAATTTACCCATGCTTCGCATTGGATAAAGTAAAAAAAATCAGGAAATATAAAGGCTATGAAGAAACTTAAAAAATGCCAAAATAACAATATTGGAACTGGAATTCATCCAGAAAACTTGTAATACACTCATATACTTATCATGTACTTACCATATATATACATATCATGTCACAAAACAGTTTTATTTAGGGAAAGTAGTGTAGGTTTTAGGTGAATCTAGCGGCCCGCTGTCGCTCTGGCGACGAGCCTTGAGACACGGCCGCTAGATGACTCAGTCGGATCGTTGCGACGCTTTTGCATGACTGATAATATATCAGTCATGCTATAAGTGAAGCGACTCGATTTCGACTGGGCATCGAATCGGATTCGAGCATTCGGATCTGGAGGGACCAACCGCCAACTAGCAGCCCCTCCCCCGCTTGGGCGCCCAGCCCGGCTTTCCATCAGGGCAAAAACAACGCCCTGCACACACGCAACATTGTTAGGACCCCACCGACTTGGTGGGGGCGCGGCACAAAGCGCCACAAAGCTCTCAGCACGCACGAGCGCCCTAACAGTGAAACATGATATTAATTAATAAAGTAAAGGGTGTGTAGTTTCACAATGAATGAAATAAAACTCAGAGGTTTATACAATCTCAATATATTTCGGATTATTAGTCCATCATCAGGAGTTTACAGGTTAAAAAAATTAGTTTTAACAACTCTGCTACTCTCGGCAAAACAAAAACTTTTCAATTAGGGTTTTTTTTGTTTAATTTCGGTCTTTTTAGGGGGATTTAACATTTGACATTACTCTTAGGGAAAAAAACAAAGTTTTGACAACACTGGAAATTGTAACCAAAATAAATTTGCCGCAGCTATGTGTTCCGGGAGACGAGTATCTCGAGCGAGAGGAAGAGGGCAGGGAATATCCTAAATTTTACAAAATATCAATTTAGGAGGTTTTTTTAGGTGTTTTTGGCATCACTCTTAGAAGGAAAAAATAAACACTTTATTTGTTTGCTCTAAGCGAAATTCTGGCAATCCTCGTAAAACAAATGTATTTGCATACAATAATCGTTATCTACTCTTATTAAACGAGCAAAAATTGTATGTTTATTTGTATATATATTTGTTTGTATATTTGTATCTTGGTTATATTTTGAAAACGACTCTATCGATTTTGATGTGTTTTGGGGCGACAATTCGATCATCGTCGACAAAATTGTTTTTGATGGGTTTTTTCGTAATCAAATTAATTATTCTCAGGTAGACAAATCTCAGTCTTAGGGTTTTTAAAAAAAAGGTTTCCATTTTACTATTGTACCCAGACAGACAATGGGTTGGACTAATTTATTGTTCTCAAAGGCCTTGAAGAAGTATTGTGATTGTGGATTTTAACATATTTTGTTCTACCTAAACGTTGGAATTATTAATAAACGTTTTATAATTGTTTTTATAAAGAACCTTATTTATTTAATAGAATAAAAAATAATCAAGAATTTATTTTAAAATATCTTTTGCATAACCAGGTCTCAATTTTCTGAAAAAATAACACATTTTGATAGGTTGGATGGTGGATGAATAAAAATGAATCATGTGGTTGAATCAAAACAGGTGCAGGAGGTGGAGTGCAGTGGTGGGTGATCCGGGGGTAGGGCGAGGTTTCGGGGGTGAGGTCGAGCGGGGGGGGGGGGTACAGTGGGCGAATACTATATATATTTCTATTTTTTTAATTTGAAAACGGCTCTCAAATAAAAATCGACATTTTTATCAGAATTTTAAATTATTAATAATATTAAAATAAAGGTTTTAACTGAAGGAAGAAGTTACCGAGCATCGCTCGGTGCCTCCAGGTACTAGTTTTTATAAGTACAAAAGAGTACAAAACAATGCGAAAGAGTGTTTTTGGAGTGTCAGGTTTTAAAACTAATACGAAATAGAATGAGAAAACTCCTAAAATAGTATGGTTGGTCACCTTATATATAATGACGTGTCTGATTTCTTTAATTTTTGGTTATTTCTATTATGTGGTTGATCTCTCATCAGAATGTGGCGTGGAAGTAAATGTTGTCGCAAGAAGCCTCGTCTATCTCTTGAATAACAACACTTTCTCCGGCCCTGACCGCCGAGAAAGCCTCAGCCCGCCTTCGCATTTCACTAGAGCCACCAACAAGATGCTTCGCTCGCTTTCTTCACGACAGACCACTGGGTGCAATGACCAGCTAATCGACTAAGCCAACGGGGTAGTACAATCAATCAATCCCTTTAATAACAAAAAAATAACAACATTTTTTAAAACAATAATAAATACAATCTGGAAAATATGGGCATTGTTTTGATCAGATAAAGCCCCTACCTCATTTATACGGAACACACATTTAAACATTCAACACTCAAAATGGATACATTTCAAACAAATTCACTCTTTATCAGCGAAATAGCTCTTATAATATGGTAAAATAAGGAAGATAGCTAAAATAAACGTCTAGATTTAGCTTTATTTACTTTTTCAACAATACAAGTTTTATTTACTTTTTTAACAATGAAAATAAATAAGCAATAAATTATTAAAAAGAAAACAAATTAATGATTAAGCAATTAATTAATTAGATTTAGTTACCTACCAATTAAATTTGTTTTCGTTCCTTTAGAAACTGATAGGATAAGTGCGCCATTTTTGGGGAGGTTTTTTTTTAAACAATCACAAATCTGGGAAATAAAGCCCGATTTATTTTAATTAAGATTTTTGTTTGATACGATGAACTATTGTCGATTGTATCCCTATCAGTCAAATTAAATACAGGTAGCCCTTCTACAGCACGGTATCATTTGTTTTGCTCTAACACGATAAAAAAATTTCAAAAACCTTTAAACAACACTGTACTTCTACAACACCAGATAACATTTTTACTTATGGAAAGTGGTGTAGGTTTTAGGTGAAACATGATGTTAATTAATAGAGTAAAGGGTGTGTAGTTTCACAGTGAATGAAATAAAACTCAAAGAGTTAAATTAACTTGTAAACTCCTGATGATGGACTAATAATCCGAAATATATTGAGTTTGTATAAACCTCTTTGAGTTTTATTTCATTCACTGTGAAACTACACACCCTTTACTCTATTAATTAACCAGATAACATCTCATATAACACGATTTAACACAACAGGACATTTTCTAGGAACCTATCTGCCCTGTTATAGGATGAACACTAATTTAGATTTAATGGAAAAATTTGCTAAATTTGGTGAACCCCAAATCAAAGGAAATGAACGTAGCAGAACCATATTTTTTAATTCTAACCTAAAAACAGACTTCTAAATATATTAGATAAAAATAATTTTTATAAAAAATAAAAAAAATAAAACCGACTTCAATACAATTCAAACAAATTCACTCTTTATCAGCGAAATGGCTCTTATAATATGGTAAAATAAAGAAGAGAGCTAAAATAAACCTATAGATTTAGCTTTATTTACTTTTTCAACAATACAAATAAATAATCAATAAAATATTGTAAACAAAACCAATTAATGATTAAACAATTAATTAATTCGATTTAATTATTATGCTTCATTAAAGGCTGGTTGAAAATAAAACAGCGCAGGATGTTCGAGTAGCTACACTTTCATTTTTATAGATAGATTCTCTTCTGAAGGTAAGCGTTCAGAATAGTTCTGATGACGTAGCAAAAGCTGTTATTGCACGCATTGAATATGAGAGTATGATTTATTTCCTGCTGATATCAATGAGGAGATAGCTGATTCATCTTTTTTTTCTTAGAACATTCTACAGAAATCCAGCATGAAGAGGAAATATAGAAGACGAAGTAGACATGACTGTTGAAGTAGAAAAATTGTACCAATTTTGTTTAAAACAAAAAAAATTGGCTTACTTGGTCGTACTCTAGTACGAGGTGAACAAATAGTAGATATATTTGCTTTTTACGAGGGGTGAACCGCGACCTAATATCGTGTACATCTACTTTTTTTTTTAATGCAATCGAATGCAAGAAGGGGTGCACCAGTAAAGATGTAGCCCCTATGGATCTCGAAAGACCCTTGCATTACCGAAGAGAAGGGAAAGTTGATTAAGTGAGAGGGTGTAGACGTAGGTGTCTATGCACCCTGGTTTTGAAGGTTTGAAGATCATAGGTGCTGGGAAAGATAGAGGCTGGGAGAGAGTTCCAGTTCCTTGAAGTCATGGGGATATATGTATTCGCGAATGAAGTGGTCCGGCACTTTTCCAATTTGACCGCGAAAGAGTGTTGGGAGTCGGCAAAACGTGTGCTGCGTGCAAAGCATGCTTTGGGGGAAATTATTGATTTTATCTCATCAGAGCACCTGCCGTGATAGTATCTATAGAAAAGGGAAAGGGCAGAGACATCTCTTCGATGAGCCAGCGAGTCGAGGGAGTCGGTGAGGGTAGAATCGTCAATTAGCCTGACGGCTCGTTTCTGAATTGCATCCAGGGTAGCAAGAGAATATTTTGAGGCTCCTCTCCAAGGATGAGAGCCGTATTCGAGACAGGGGCGGATTTGGGCCTTGTAGATCGTGAGAAGTTGTGGGGGTTTGTAAAATCGCTTGGACCTGAATAAGAAGCCAATCTTCCTTGCTGCAGATTTCGCCACAGAGGAGATGTGTTCATTCCAAGACAGGTCAGATGCGACAGAGACGCCCAACATGGATAGGCTGTCACACATTTTCAGGGTATTCGAATCGAAGTGAATATCAGGGAAATCTCTATTTTCGCGTCTAGAAATTAGACAACATTGAGTTTTATTTGACTTCCACTTTCATTTCCAAGTAGAGGACAATAGATGAAGGCAATGAATGAAATTTGGTCACATCATAGAGATATATAAAGGCTATAATCGGGAAAAATAACAACTCATAATGACCGTTTGAAATAGGCAATTTTTTTCTCTACACTGAAAAAAACAATTTTTTTATAGTTTAGTAATTTACTTATTGGTGTTTGGTTCAAATAGCGGGATCTTAACTATTAATATATCTAGAGTTGATCCGAAAATATGAGAATACTTAAAATATGCTTTGTAGGTAGCACGCGTTTTGCCGACTCCCAACACTCTTTCGCGGTCAAATTGGAAAAGTGCCGGACCACTTCATTCGCCAATACGTATATCCCCATGACTTCAAGGAACTGGAACTCTCTCCCAGCCTCTATCTTTCCCAACACCTATGATCCTCAAACCTTCAAACCCCGAGTGCATAGACACCTACGTCTACACCCTCTCACTTTAACTCAACTTTCCCTTCTCTTCGGTAATGCAAGGGTCTTTCGAGATCCATAGGGGCTGCATCTTTACTGGTGTACCCCTTCTTGCATTCGATTGCATTAAAAAAAAATACGTATATCATTTATTCATATTGAACAGAGATCGATTTCGTCATAATTAACTTCACCATCTATTCATATCAAATATAATTTTTTTAACTATAAATATATCGTTTTTTCAGTGTGGATCATCATTTGAGGGTATGTTGGTACCGATGGGTTAAATCGTCTACACCTACTTCCACTTTCATTTCCAAGTAGAAGACAATAGATGAAGAGGCATTATCTAATGAATTCCAAAATAATTCCACATAATTCCAAAGACGGTGTACACCTAATTCCAATTGAGGTTCACCCCTCGGCTTTTTCCATCTCGAACTCTATTTTAGCTCTAGCAATACTACTCTTCCAAATGCAAGCACGGCGGAACGATCTTAGGCCGGGGGGTCAAAACTTGGAAAGTGATGGAAGTGAGTCTGGGGGGGGGGGGGGCTCGACCAGAAAATTTTGGAAGAAAATTGGTACAATTGAATTAATTTTACAACCAACAATTTGGCAACAAAGTTGTTTTTGGGTAAAGCAACGGTTCTTTCTTTAAGAGGTCCACTGACCCCCTTGACAAATTCCCAGGGGGGTTAGTTGACCCCACGGTTCTGCCGCCCTGTCCAAATGTACACTTTTTTAGCACACTTGGGGCGTAAGAAAAGAAAATTATCCATTAATATTAATTAATCAATGAATGAGTAAGATAGAAATCTATGGTCATGCTATTTATTAATGAGCATAACCATTAGTGATACCTCGAATTCACTACCATTGGAGTAGTTAGGGATTTTTCCTAGGGGAGGGCAGCCGGCCAGCTGATTAGCCACCTCGGGTGTGAGGGTGGGGTTCATGGGTTGGGGGTCCAGGGGGCGTGTCCCTGGCTAGCAAGAGGGCCGCCGAAGACGGGCCTTGCAGCTAGTATTTAATAAAATTATTTATAATCACGTAGGGGAGGGGGGTTAGTTATTGCATTTGTAGACTTCTGGGGTCCCACTGATTATGTATACAAAATTTGGTTAGTTTGCTCAAATGGCCTAGATTTTTAATTTTTAACCCCCCCCCCTCCACCACCCTTAATTTTGGGTCGATATTCACCAAAATCTAATCAGCTCTTAATCTCAAAGGACCAAAACTACGTGTGAAATTTGGTTCGATATTCACACTAGTTTTTAACCGACTTCAAAAAAGGAGGAGGTTCTCTATTCGATTGAATTTTTTTTTTTTTTTGTGCCCATGTTACCCCATATCTCCGCCAATTCTCAACCGATTTTGAAATTTTTTTTGCATTGGGTCCAGTCTAGCTTCCGATTGGTCCCATTTTTTTTCGTTTTTTTTTCATAGGTATTAGACCTTTTTTATTAGGTTTGTTTAGACCTAACCTCTTTGTTTATGAACCGATTTCGATGGTTCTTTTTTTATCCGATAGGGGGTGTCTTGGGGATGGTGTCATATTAATTTGGTCAAGTTCTGATGATATGATCACTATTAATAACATCACTAAAAAGAGAAAAATAAAAATAATTTTTAAGAAAAAAATAAAACCGACTTCAAAAAATTAAATGCAACAAATAAAATACACTAAAAGGTATAAAATAATTATTATCTTATTTAGTTACAACTAAAAGACGAAATATTAACATGAAATTACTTTTTGAAGTCGGTGCCAAACATATACCTTTTATGAATCGCACTCGACGGATCTTACTTAGTACGTTTGGAGGGTATGCTCGTTTATAGGTATAGTTTGTTTGGCACCGACTTCAAAAAGTAATTTCATGTTAATATTTCGTCGTTTACTTGTAACTAAATAAGATAATAATTATTTTATACCTTTTAGTGTATTTTTATATTTGTTGCATTTAATTTTTTGAAGTCGGTTTTTATTTTTTTCTTAAAAATTATTTTATTGAACTAACTCGTTCACAATATTTGGTAACGCACAGACTAACAGACATTTTGACAAAACAATTATTATCTCGAAAAATATAATTTTTTCAATGTACACTTATTAGAAGCTTTTTTGTAGAGCAAAATGCCATGGTTGTGCTCAATTTTTTTAATTAAAATAGTTTAAGCCGTTTTTGAGATATTTCGAAAAAATAAGGAAAAAAAACAACACTTTTGTTCATGCACGATTACAATACTTGACCATACCCTGTTTATGGTAACGTAAAAATGCCATTTTTAATTGCAATTATTTCATGTTTGGTGTGGTAAATCGTCTTCAAAATTTTAACAGTGTGTTTATTTATTATTCTTTTAATGACTTATATTCCAAATTTCGAAGTTTTCTTGAATTTTTGCATTTGTAGAAAGAACTACCTTCAAGGTAGTTGTTTCGGGACAATACTAGCAAAAAGTTAATGCTAGAGTATATAGAATAGACAATAAGGATTCATAGTTCATAAGCTCAAAACTTTTTGCTGTTTATGTACCAATTCTAGCCAATCCCGTGCTCGTTTGACAAATTTGGCACCATTGTAAGAGATTGAATATTTTTATATTAAAATGACAGATTATATACATTTTAAATTTCTATAAAAATAGTTTTGTTATTTTTTAACAAATGTAATCAACCCCTACCTTATGAAAATTATAATTTTGAAAAAATCTAGAGCATGCATCTTTCGCTGATTAAATAAATGCGCTGTTGATTAGATATCATCTAACTTAAAATCTGAGCTATAGAATATTTTGATATTTTTTTGACCCCAAAAAGGGTTTTTGTGGGGATAATAATCGATAATAATAATTGTTTTGTCAAAATGTCTGTTAGTTAGTCTGATGTCTGTGCGTTACTGTGGTTGTTCCATTTGACTTTACCATACAACCTGGCCCCTCACTTACATTATATATACATATGTTAGGGCTCTCTTGTGCTGAGTGCTGTGTGGCGCTTTGTGCCGCGCCCCCCATCTTGCGTGTGCAGGTTGTAGGTTGCGTGTCCTCATGGGTGTGTGCAGGGGAGGGGCTGCTGGTTGGCGTTTGGCCCCTCCAGATCCGAATCCATTCGAATCCGATTCGCTTGCCCAGTCGAAATCGAGCCGCTTCAATTATAGCATGGCTGATAATATTTCAGTCATGCAGAAGCGACGCAACGATCCGACTGAGTCATCTAGCGGCCGTGTCTCAAGGTCGTCGCCATAAGCGAGAGCGGGCCGCTACACATATTATATACTTGTTGAGTTTGGCACAAGAGCCTAGATTTTGATTTTTTGACCCTGTCCCCCCCCATTTCGGGCTGTTGATTTTTGCATTTTTAGACTTCTGGGGGTCCACTGATTATGTATACAAAATTTGGTTGAGTTTGCTCAAATAGACTAGATTTTTAATTTTTAATCTCCCCCCCCCTCCCCGTAATTTTTGATCGATTTGCACCAAAATCTAATCAGCTCTTAATCTCAATGGGCCAAAACGACGTGTTAAATTTGGTTTTGATATTCACGCTAGTTTTTGAGTTAGGTCGTCCACAAAATTTGGTAACGCACAGACTAACAGATTAACGAGACATCAGACTAACTAACAGACATTTTGACTAAACAATTATTATTATCGATTATTGGCCCCACAAAAACCCTTTTTGGGGTCAAAAAAATATCAAAATATTCTATAGCTCAGATTTTAAGTTAAGAGATATCTAATCCAAATATATACAAAGTTTCAAAAAATAATGAAAAATGAATAAAAAAAATTCTCAGTAAAAACATTTTGGCAACAGCGCATTTATTTAATCAGCGAAAGATCTAATCAGAAAAAAATTTAGCGCATGCATCTTTCGCTGATTAAATAAATGCGCTGTTGCCAAAATGTTTTTAGTGAGAATTTTTTTTTATTCATTCCTTATTATCTCAGAAACTGTGTTGTAACTATGAATTAAAATTGTCTTAAAATATGTATTGGTTATTGTTTAATGTTGGTTGAGTTTTTTATAAAAATGGTAGGAAGGGTTTCTTAATTATAATTAAATATGTATGTAAATTTTCCGATATTCCGTATAGTGCAATGCTAAAGAGCCCGAATAACTCTATTTTTGAAATTAAATATCTCCGGAACTGTATTGTTCATAAATTTCGTTTTTCCACCAATCGATGCACAAGTATTTAAATAATAATATATCTAAATTTTAGAAACATCCTAAGAAAACGCATTTGGCGGAACAACTACCTTAAGGACGTGAAAAAAAGGTTATTTTTTCTTATAATATAGACTCAGTAAGAGAGAATCGGTTTCTTGAAAAATGGCCTCTTAACGATCTTGATGAAATTGAAAATGAAGCGCTGATTAATTTTTCGTACTATAAGATCGTAAAATAAAGTACTAAAATAAAAGTGTTAATTTAGCTTTACTTTTTCAACAATATAAATAAATAATCAATAAAATATTGAAAAGAAAACAAATTAAACATTTAATTAATTAGATTTAATTATTACTTTATTTTTTTAAATATCTTTAAAATGACTTAACCAATTTTGATCAAATTTAAAATTCTATTTAAGTACTTTAAGGACATCAAAAAGGTAATTGTCCCCCTCCGTGGTCTAATGGTCAGAGTAACTGACTGGCAACCCGGAGGTCTCGGGTTCGATTCCCGGCTATACCCAGACATTTTTTCTGTAAGTATAGGGTCTGGTAATAAAAATTAAGTGGGAGATAAATTTAACCGAATTTATCGCGCGGAGAATTTACCACTGCTCGAACCCCCTAAAACCTTAGTGAATTGGATATTGAATTGTATCTAAGTTTCTGAGATTGGCTCGTGATCCCGGCTTCTTTTCCTTCTGCTCTGTTCTTTTCACGATGGAGGGGCCTCGCCCATACAGGCCTTTAGGGGATCCACCTTCTGGTGTATCTCCTTCTCTACATCAATATCATTAAAAAAAAATAAAAAAAGAGGCTTTTTTTCTTATAATATAGACTCAGTGAGAATCGGTTTCTGGAAAAAAATGCTCTTAATGATATTGATGAAATCGAAAACTTAGTTTTACGTTAACAAAACAAAGCGCTAGATACCGGTCTTTTTATAAATACATATATAACGAGGGGTGAACCGCGACCTAATTCGTGTAAACCCACTTCTACTTTCATTTCCAAGTAGAAGACTATAGATGACAATAGATTATTATCTAATGAATTCAAAAATAATTCCAAAGAGGGTGTACACCTAATTCCAATCGTGGTTCACCCCTCGATATATAATATCTATATAATAAAAATGAATTTCTTTTTCTTTGTAAGCGCTGATCTCTCAAATGCCCGGACCGATTTGGCTAATTTTTTTTTTAAATGTTCGTAATAGTCCAATTCAGGTTAATACGTAAAAAAAAATTGGAAAAGTTGCCCGAAAAATTGGAAAATTCACGAAATACTAAAACAAAATCTGTTTAGCCAACCTAGCTTGCCAAACAATAAAAGAACTAAACTAGCAAACTAACCATATGTTGGCAGCCCTATCTGTCACATTTTTGAGATGTCATTTATTCTTAATAGCATAGATAATAGAGTTCTAACCACATTATCGTTGAAGAAGAATTTAATAATGCAACAAAGATTTAAAAAAACTATCTATTTTTTTTAAAGTACATTTAAAAACAAAAATTAAAAAATAAACTGCAACGGATCGTTGCTAAACTTTATCCAATGTACTATCTTATTCTAAAATAAAGTACTTTAAAATATAATTTTACAAAAAACTATATATGACCTTTTTTGTGGTCCTCAAGGTACTTAATTACAATGAATTTTAAATCCCACAAATATTAATTTGACAATTTAATTGATGAACTCAAAAATTGTTATTTAATTAAATAAACTGCAACGGATCGTTGCTAAACTTTATCCAAATTCATTTGAAATATTAATATGTTTATTCCTTTATTATTAATCAGATATCACTTGCAATTTGCAGTTCATGTTGACCATGCGCGGATCCAGGGGAGGGGGGCGATGGGGGCGACCGCCCCCCAAAGCATTGGAGATCAACATTTTTTATATGTTTATTTAATTTTTTTTTATATAACATTAAATTTTAAAATTGAAAGTTCTATGTGGGGGGGCGGCGCCTCTGCCCCCCCCCCCGCTTGGACAATTCGACCGCGACACACTTCCGAGATCAAAAGTAGATCTTATATACCGGCGACCGCCCCCCCCCCCCAATCAGTGGTCTGGATCCGCGCCTGATGTTGACTTTATTTCAAAAATAATGATCGATTCTCATTTAACAGTCGAGGTTTTTATTGGTAGCCATTGGTGAAGACATGGAAGAATCGACTTAAAATCAAAAATAGCAATCGATTCTTATCTAATACTTGAGGAATAATAATTCTACATTAGATTTTTGACCCTTCGATTATTATTGGTAACCATTGCTGAATACATGGAGGAATCGACTTAAAATCAAAAATAACGATCTAATACTAGAGGAATAACCTTATTGCATTCCATTTTTGATGTTTTGACTATTAATGGCAAGCTCTACTGGAAACGTGGAAGAATCGACTTAAAATCAATAAGTCTAAATTCTTTTATGATAAAAAACTCAAGCTTGAGAATAAGAGAATTTTTTATCAATAGAGATTTTTAATACATTTTAAATATTTGTTTCATCTTATTTGTTATGAGTGTATATTACAGTTAAATGGAATCTCAAATTATATCTATTTAAGACTTTAAAATAAAACAATTATATTTATTCTCTGTTACTAATAAAACATCAATATAAGAGCCAAGTGGGGGTCCAGGGGGCGAGGCCCCTGGCTAGCTTCAAGGCCTTGAAGCTAGTAGTAAAATAAAGAAGAGAGCTAAAATAAACGTGTAGATTTAGCTTTATTTACTTTTTCAACAATATAAATAAATAAATAAATATAAATTGGCGGAACAACTATATTAATAATGGGAAAATTGAATATATTTTCCAACCTCTACAACGAACGAATGGATATGATGGTGAGTTTTCACTTCATTCATGGCACGTACGACTGGACTTGAATGAATTTTCCTTTCTTTTCAACCAGAACACACCCATTACACACACACACTAATGCATAGTATATAGTATCTCTATAGACACAATCGTTCGCTCTCTGCATGCTTCAACGAGCACACACATATTGCAATGCTTTCTTTCTTTCTTCAATAATAACGCCTATTTTGGTACCCCCCCCCTTACTTAACTATTATTTTTACTTTCGTCGTCGATTAGCTCTTTATTATATACCTTTCTGCTTTCAATAATTTTTATAAAAAATAAACTGCAACGGATCGTTGCTAAACTTTAGCCAAATTCATTTGAAATATTAATATGTTCTTGAGTAAAGTACTTTAAAATATAATTTTACTAAAAACTTTATTTAATCTTTTTTGTGGTCCCCAAGGTACTTAATTAGGATATTAAATTTCATCAAAATTGGTTAAGTCATTTTCAAGATATTTAGAAAAAACTAAAAAAGTACTAATGTTTGTGGACCGATATGTACCAAAAACTAATCAGCGCTTCATTTTGTTAAACTAATGGTAGGTTTTCAATTTCATTTCAAACGGTGCAACGGTGTGGAAAAAATCGTGGACGAAAAAAACGATAACATACATCCAACGGCACGCACTTCCTGAAAAAATGGCACTTTTTGGCCTCTCGACCCTTTTTGGGAAAACTGTCACGTGCTAAAATTCAACCTAATTGAATACTACAATTTGTGACTTTAATTCAGACCATGGGTTCCGTAGTCTTTACCTGAAGAACCTTTGAAGTCGCGCTTGCCACAAGACCGATTACAATACTTTACCCATGCTTCGCATTGGATAAAGTAAAAAGAACTCAAAAATAAAATAAAATACACTAAAGGTATAGAATAATTATCTTATTTAGTTACAAAGTACCTGGAGACACCGAACGATGCTCGGTAACTTCTTCCTTAAGTTAAAATCTTTATTTTAATATTATTTTTAATTTAAAATTCTGATAAAGAGATTGATTTTTATATGAGAGCTGTTTTCAAATTAAGAAAATACAATTATATCTATATAGTATTCGGCCACTGTACCCCCCCTCCCCCTCCTCCACCATGCTCGACCCCACCCCCGAAAACCCACTTTTTTCATTCACGATTACAATATTTGACCATACCCTGTATGGTAACGTAAAAAGTATCCCAAAGAAAAGTAAGAGTTTTTCTCTCGAGTGCTCTAGCTAATTGATCAAACGATTTCTCGCATTAATGTTAGTTAAAGTTACTTGGTTAAAGCAAAGAGAACTTTCTTCCAACGGCCGCCCTCGCATATATTGCATTGCATATATGGTTACTTCAAAGTTTGGAATAATCAAGAATTGTTCAAGTCGCTTTCACGATAGCCACAGGAGATGACAGACAAACCGCGACAAATAACCAAGGACTGTGGAGACTGGACAAACATTCTTCATTCCCCCTCGAATGGGGGACATATATTCACTCCACCAATCAGGGAGAACTCATGTCTAATTCGTTTGACAACATAGCCTGTTCTACGTGACACCGGAGACTTAGATGAACATGAGCCTTGAATCTTTATTAAATTAGGTTGGAGTTGGTGGTGTTTCACAAGGAGAAAAAAATTAAAATACAAAGATTTTTTTTAGTTTACTCTATATATTTCGAGCTCAGTCAATGTTCTCCTGACGATGAGTTAAGAGCTCGAAATATATAGAGTAAACTAAAAAATCTGATTAATTAAATTAATCTTAAGAAATTCAAAGAGAAATTCAAAGATGTTTTTATAAAGCGAAATTTAGAGAATACTTCGCTTTATAAAAACATCTTTGAATTTCTTAAGATTAATTTAATTAATTTGATAATTTTCTATATTTGTATAAAATTAACTAGAACAACAAATTTACTTATAATTTGTTAAAAATTCCGTTGAGTGGATTTGCTCGCGAGTTTACTCCGCGGAATTCTAAATTAATTTGTATCATCTCTCTATGTAAGAATAGACTTGTAAAAGGCGTCTGAATCGAGAGAGTAATATATAAGAACTTGAGATGCCATGTCCCTCTGGGTGGTCCGGGGTGGGGTATCATGCGGGCTATACGCGGATTGATACCGGGTAACATCTAGATGGACCATATCTTTTTTCGCTCTCTTGGTTCAGGATGGAGAATCAGCTGGACCTCAATGGTTCTTATAAAACGGTAGAGACTATCGCTAAGTATTCTCTAAATTTCGCTTTATAAAAACATCTTTGAATTTCTCTTTGAATTTCTTAAGATTAATTTAATTAATTTGATAATTTTCTATATTTGTATAAATATACTAGAAAAACAAATTTACTTATAATTTGTTAAAAATTCCGTTGAGTGGATTTGCCCGCGAGTTTACTCGGCGGAATTCTAAATTAATTTGTATCATCTCTCTATGTAAGAATAGACTTGTAAAAGGCGTCTGAATCGAGAGAGTAATATTTTTATTTTATTTTATTTTATTCGATATACGGGAGTTATCCCAGTTACAATATACATTTTTATACAATAAATCAACAATTTAACAAAACTAAAATACTAATTTATAGTCTTAATTATTTTTATAGAGAAAAGTTTGCGGAATTTAACATAATGTAATGCTTTTATTATAATTATATTATTTCATTTAAATTGAGTAGGTAACAATTATTTTTATAGATAAATTTAACAGAACAAAAGTCACATTAATAGATAGATAAATAGTACACAGATAGATACATACAGTGAAGCTAATATAAAGCATGTAATAATATAATACAATCTATTAGAGAATTAATCGTAGTGTGAGCAATATCTTTTGATATCCCTCACACCACATGAAAAGAAGTCCAATTGTGAGGAGTTTGCCTTTAGCATCACTCTATTCAGCCCTGTATTTTTTGAATAATTAGTATTACAAATGGGGATAAAAAAGGTTTCGACAATGCGACTGTAATATTGAGGTACTTTGAAATTAATATATTGGAGAATTTCACTACAATCAATCAGACCATTCAACAGTTTTCGAAGGAATATCAAGTCATTTTGTAGTCTACGGGATGACAAACTTTGGATATTTAGTTCGGTTCTTAAGAGTCTAGAAGAGGGATAGTTATATGGGGTAAGAGAGTTATTAGTTGATGAGAATTTATATGATATAATTTTTAAAAATTTATTTTGCACTCTTTCAATTTGGTCAATTTGATGTTGGACATGCGGTGACCAAATTAAACTGCAGTATTCCAGCTTGCTTCTTACTAGGGAGTTAAATAGTATTTTTAGGCAGTTGGAATTTTTGAAATTTTTTGTATTTCTATATATAAATCCCAGAAGTTTAAAAGACTGACCACAAATATTTTCTATATGAAGACTATCGCTAAGTATTCTCTAAATTTCGCTTTATAAAAACATCTTTGAATTTCTCTTTGAATTTCTTAAGATTAATTTAATTAATTTGATAATTTTCTATATTTGTATAAATATACTAGAAAAACAAATTTACTTATAATTTGTTAAAAATTCCGTTGAGTGGATTTGCTCGCGAGTTTACTCCGCGGAATTCTAAATTAATTTGTATCATCTCTATGTAAGAATAGACTTGTAAAAGGCGTCTGAATCGAGAGAGTAATATATAAGAACTTGAGATGCCATGTCCCTCTGGGTGGTCCGGGGTGGGGTATCATGCGGGCTATACGCGGATTGATACCGGGTAACACCTAGATGGACCATATCTTTTTTCGCTCTCTTGGTTCAGGATGGAGAATCAGCTGGACCTCAATGGTTCTTATAAAACGGTAGAGACTATCGCTAAGTATTCTCTAAATTTCGCTTTATAAAAACATCTTTGAATTTCTCTTTGAATTTCTTAAGATTAATTTAATTAATTTGATAATTTTCTATATTTGTATAACTATACTAGAAAAACAAATTTACTTATAATTTGTTAAAAATTCCGTTGAGTGGATTTGCTCGCGAGTTTACTCCGCGGAATTCTAAATTAATTTAAAAAAATCTGTGTATTTTAATTTTTCTCCTTGTGAAACACCACCAACTCCAACCTAATTTAATTTTAACAATGTTTCACTATAAACCAACACCGCGTTCCCTAAATTTTATTGAATCTTTATGTTTAAATTTGACCCATCTAGATATTAGAAATAACAATTTATCTTTTGGATTTCTATAAAAGACAACAAATAACATACACAAAAGACTCCAATTGATTTTAAATTAAGAAACATTAAATATATTGATAATTATTACCCCCTCCCTTCACCACTCAAAAATTAAATATACAATTCGCTTTTCTATGCGCACAGAAAAAGAAATTAATCACATCTTATTTGATTATACTATATATATTTGTCTAGATTAATTTGTTCTAACGCTTAGCTTCCTTTTTCCGCCACTAGATATCCCGGCGATCAATTTCAAACAAGATCGAATATGGCCCGGTCAAATTAAAAACTTTATATCGAAATTGAAATCACAGATACATGAAATATACTCTAATCAAAAGAGAGTAAATTTTTCTGATTAATCGTTTGGTTAATCATATCCATAATTTAATTAGTTTTATATTAAATAAGACGTACACGTTTCGTCATTTTATTTGTGACTTTCTCAGCAACTTAATTCTCAAATCAATTTCCGATAATTATGTGAAATATTCTATCTAAAAAAATTGGAAAAGAAGAAAAAAGAATGTTTCTCATAATGATATTGGACAATTGAGTTGAGAAATAAGTCGCTGAGAAAGTCAAAAATAAAATGACGAAACATACGTCTTATACTATATATATTTGTCTAGATTAATTTGTAACATCGCTTAGAGAAATTTCTCTAAAAAAATTACCCTCTTGCCTAGAATCGAACCGACGAACTCTTGAACTAAGGGCATGAGCTCTAGCCATTAGACCAATGTAACATTAATATTTAATACTTGATTTCTGTTACTAAAACTATATATTTTTGATTTAGACTTTGTGTCGAGATAATATTGTATTCATTTGAACTCGAATGAAAATGAAAAATCACCAATAGATTTTAAATTAAGAAACATTAAATATATATTAATTAACGAGGCAAATTTGAAATATAATTGTCAGCTCGGATTTTAAACTGATGGCTCCAATCGATTTTCATTAACCAGGCAAATTTGAAATATAATTCTAATTTGGACTCGAATTTTGAAATGAAAGACTCCAATTCATTTTAAATTAAGAAACATTAAATATATTGATAATTGTTCCTCCCCCCCCCCCCAGGCCACTCAAAAATTAAAGAGGCGAAACTTTTAAGAGACGATGTATTTTCGGTAGTTTACGGGTATACATTTGGAGTGTGGTTTTTTTAAGAGGAATAAGATTTTTGGACCGAGACGCTGCCCGCCAGGGCACCAGCCCGGAGGGCCGAGCTTCGAGGGCGTGCCGAAGGCCACTTTTTATAATTTTTTAAAAATCTAAATTTTGTTATTCTTATTTTTTGATTTTTACAAAATTGTACGACCTAAGACACGCATGCTCATATGCCTTTCTCATTGCAATACTGGATGGAGCAGCCTGTCATACAAACAACACCTGATCTCTTTTAAATATTTGGAGCCTTATATCGATTATCGATCCCAAATTTAAAAAAAAATGAAATAATATAATATATAATCCTCCTCACACGATCCCACTGTATATTAAATAAATCTACATATTTCCACACAAAAAATATCACAATGCTGTAGATTATAGAAAAAAAATACTTCCAGATTCATATCTAGGGCCTCCGGCACGCCTTCTGAAGCTCGATAATCTAATAAGATAAATAAACCTTAAGATTAATAAAAAATATGTTTTCTTTCAAAATGTATTTAGAAATTTTGTATCTAGTATTTACAAAAGTATATTTTATCTGATATCTCAAATATTTTACTTAAAAAGTTTTATTTTGTAGCTTGTATTCTAGATACTTTTCATGAAGTGTCTTGTAGATCTCTGCTTAAAAGGGATGTTAGGGAGAGCCGGGCAAAGTGGCCACGCTAAGGTCAGCTGATTTTTAAACTGACTTGCAATTGACGTATAGACATCAAAATTAGTGGTTATATACTTCAACTATCCCTGGACCTAAAATAAATTTTCAATCACCTTAGGAATAAGTTAAATATCTGAAAA
Organism: Forficula auricularia; assembly: GCA_024734495.1. NCBI lineage: Eukaryota > Metazoa > Arthropoda > Insecta > Dermaptera > Forficulidae > Forficula > Forficula auricularia. The sequence goes on from JALMQS010000144.1 coordinate 2,607,085, forward strand.
AATTAAATTTACAAAAATTACTCAAATGGCCACTTTACCCGACATATGCTTTATGCGAATTATTATAAGCTTAAAATGTCTATTTTTATTGGACTATAATAGATTTAATCTACCCAAGGGCGGATCCGGGAGTTTTTTATGGGGGGGGGGGGGGGGGGGAGAATGTATATAAGGTGGCCGATGTATATAAGATCTACTTTTTATCTCGAAAGTGTGTCGCGATCGACTTGTCCAAGCCGGGGGGGGGGGGGGGGGGTCAGAGACGCCCCCACACACACACACACACATAGAACTTTATTTTTAAAATTAAAAAAAAAAAAAATATTTTTTTTTTTTACAAATTTCATATCTCATATTTTAAGTTCATTAAAAAATAAAAAAAAAAAATTGTTAAAAATTCCCTGTTGATTTGTCCGCAGTTTTCTGGCCTCTGCGTGCGACGCACGTGTTGCACTCCCGCCAGGCACGGGCCTGTATGGGAGGACGATCGCCCCCTCCGCCCCCCTCCCCTGGATCCGCCCATGAATCTACCTATAAATTTTAATTTTGAGAAAACTTTGATTGATGATTTTCCTATTGTTTAATTAAAACAATAACAAAATCTTGTTATAGATGAAATTTTTCTTCTTAAAAAACAACACCAACTTATTTGTCCTTCATTTATAATATCATATTGAAACAACAACTTTCTCCAAATTTCTTATTTTTTTTTTTTTTTTGTTATAAACAATAGATATTTATTTGGTGGTTATTCGAGAATTTCGCTTTTCAAATGACATTTTGATGATTTTTTCTCATTTATTATCTCCTGATGTTTGTTTTAAAAATAACGAGATATTCTTTATCACTTAGTAGACTCGCAAATACTTATGTATTTTATCTTATAAGTATATAAAATGGGAATAAAATCTGCTTCTGCTCAATAACTGATGTAGCTTTTATTATACGTATATACGAGCCCCGTCCCATCTCAATTGGCCCACTAATATTTTTTCTTTTTAAATAAAATTATGCTAATTCACGGTAAATTTAATTTAAATATTTATTTTTATTATTATTTGGAACAACATTTTAAACAATTTAAAACATTTTATTCTAACATTTAACTTAAAATTATGGGGGGTCGGGTAGGCTAGGCGGTAGCATGTCAGCCAGCTAACCAAGAGGACCCGAGTTCGAATCCGACTCGAGGCATCCGGCTAAAATCTGACCCCCGAGGTAGAGACAAATTTAATAAAATAATTAGTATCGTAAATGGCTTATGACTAGAAAGGCCGAAAAACCAAAAAAACAAAACAAAAAAAAACTTAAAATTATTTTTTATTGTTAAAATGCAAAACCTTTACCACTGTGTGACGTCGTGAACACGAGATAGGTGAGTTCAGGATTGTCCAAAATAAAAAATAAAAAAATTTAAATAAAACTCTCTTAGTTTTCGAGTTATGGGCATTTTTTTGAAAACCGTGAAAATCGCTACCCTGCTCTAAATATTTGAATGCTGTGGCTACGAATTTTCATATTTTATAATTCTAATTTTTTTTTTTTTTTTTTAATGCAATCGAATGCAAGAAGGGGTGCACAAGTAAAGATGCAGCTCCTATGGATCTCGAAAGACCCTTGCTTGCATTACCGAAGAGAAGGGAAAGTTGATTTAGAGAGAGGGTGTAGACGTAGGTGTCCATGCACCCTGGTTTTGAAGGTTATGGAAAAGGTTATGGAATCCTGAATAATACTGCTATCGATCACAAAACAGAAAATAACAAAGAGTATTATACTTTTTGAGAAAAAAATATTTTTGTCATATTCATGTGTCAAAAAATTTTAATCAGCTAAATTTGACTCTTGATATCTTAAAAAAAACTGTATCAAACAATAATGGCAAATTATCTAAAAAATTGACGAATTTTATCATGATTTCAAAATGGTATTAAACCACTTTTATAAAAAACAAAAAATAATATTTAACATTTTTATGCGAAAGAAACTAATTAACCGACTTCAAAAAAGAGGAGGTTCTCTATTCGACTGAATTTTTTTTTTTTTTTTTTTTTTTTTTGTGCCTATGTTACCTCATATCTCCGCCAATTCTCAACCGAATTTGAATTTTTTTTTGCATTGGGTCCAGTCTAGCTTCCGATTGGTCCCATTTTATTTTCGTTTTTTTTTCATAGGTATTAGACCTTTTTTATTAGGTTTGTTTAGACCTAACCTCTTTGTTTATGAACCGATTTCGATGGTTCTTTTTTTATCCGAAAGAGGGTGTCTTAGGGATGGTGTCATATTAATTTGGCCAAGTTCTGATGATATGATCACTATTAATAACATCACTAAAAAAGAGAAAAATAAAAATAATTTTTAGAAAAAAATAAAAAACCGACTTCAAAAAATTAAATGCAACAAATAAAATACACTAAAAGGTATAAAATAATTATTATCTTTTTATTTAGTTACAACTAAACGACGAAATATTAACATGAAACTACTTTTTGAAGTCGGTGCCAAACATATACCTTTTATGAATCGCACTCGACGGATCTTACTTAGTACGTTTGGCGGGTACACTTGCTTATAGGTATAGTTTGTTTGGCACCGACTTCAAAAAGTAATTTCATGTTAATATTTCGTCGTTTAGTTGTAACTAAATAAGATAATAATTATTTTATACCTTTTAGTGTATTTTATTTGTTGCATTTAATTTTTTGAAGTCGGTTTTTATTTTTTCTTAAAAATTATTTTTTTAAGATATCAAGAGTCAAATTTAGTTGATTAAAATTTTTTGACACATGAATCTGACAAGAATATTTTTTTCTCAAAAAGTATAATACTCTTTGTTATTTTCTGATTTGTGATCGATAGCAGTATTATTCAGGATTCCGTAACAAAAATTAGAATTATAAAATATGAAAATTCGTAGTCACAGCATTCAAATATTTAGAGCAGGGTAGCGATTTTCACGGTTTTCAAAAAAATGCCCATAACTCGAAAACTAAGAGAGTTTTATTTAAATTTTTTATTTTTTATTTTGGACAATCCTGAACTCACCTATCTCGTGTTCAAGTTTGATCCTTGACTTTTGGGACACCCTGTATAGCGATATTATTACATTCAATAAATTAACATAATTCAAATGATTTAATTTCTAGAAAGACTTCCCTATATGAAAATAGCATATTTTGCCCATAAAAAACAGATGAATGATAAATAATGTCAATAAATTTGTCAGTTGTAGAAAACTAAAAAAAAAAATATATTTCATATCTCTTTAGATTAATTATTATTTATCATAATATTTTGTTATCTATCTATTTTTTTCCTTTAAAATCTTCAACAAGCAGTTTCAAAACTTGACCTCTCTAATCTCGATAAGAATATTATTAAAAAAATGAATTTAATATATATATTTTTTTTGTATAATAAAAATATTTTTTTCTTTTAATTAATAACTAGCTGTGACGTCCGCCTTCGGCGGGTCTCTTACTAGCCACCCATCCACTTTCGAGCACTCTCCACCCCACCAAACCTCTCCCCGCCTTACTGGCCCCTCCGCCTCTGATCACCCTTCATCAAGGGGCCTAATTTCAAGATTTTTAGACCCCCCTATGTCACATTTTCATTGAACCCTGCATGTATTGTGACGTCATACTATTAATAATTTATTGAACTAGTTATCTAATTAATTAAATTTTTTTTATAAATTTTATTAAACCAATTATTTTACATGAATTTATGCATACATTGTTTTGGAGCTTCGATTCCGGAGATAACTTCTCCACCATCGAGTGTCCTTATTCATCTTTAGTCCTTGTTTTTAATAAGAGGTAAAAACTAATTAAAGAAAAAACCTCTTTTCCGATAATTATTTCAATTCCATTATTCCCCAATCAAGTCGATTGGTTTTCCATTCTGCCCATCCGCTCTCCCCTTCCATTAACCTCAATTAATTAAATAAAATCTAATTTTAATATATCATATTATTTGAAATGAATAATTAGTGGGATTTAAAATTAAAAAACCCCTGTTCTTATCCTGGTCAAAAATATAATACAATTTATATTTCAATTTATTATCATTCATTTAATTACTAGGGCCTCTAGCGTAGCGAGTCTTGAAAAAGTTTTCATTTTTTTCATTACACTGGCCGACAAAATTTTATATATATATATATATATATATATATATGTTTTTTGGGGCTCTGAATCCAAATCTAGAGGCCTTCCAACAAAATTTCGTGACGCCACATTTCCATTTTCACATTCCAATTTCCATTTTTTTAGCGGTTTTTCGTTTATAACTCGGAAACTATCAACTTTTCGTAAATACTTTTTATTTGCAAAATGAAAGGGCATAAAATTTACTACAAATTTTATTTTTTAGGTTTTTTTCTCCGACCAACCGTTCGGGCTCAAGCGCAAAATTCAAGTTTTTGATCTCGGCAGCCTGCCCGGCTCACCCAAAAACTCGTACTTTTTTCGATTTTTTCCCATTTTGACCATGAAGGAGAACGTTTTCGACAAAGACTACTCTATAAATTTTTAAACTAGATTAAATTCTCTACAATTCAAAAAATGTTTCATTTTAATTGTATAAATAGGAATCTGTGCCGCAATGAGGTTGAAATTTTGAAAAACTGCAATTTTTTGCAAAAAAATCGAAATTTTTCCTTCATAAAATGAAAATCACTCATCTTATAAACTTGATTCCTATCTCATTCTCTAGAAAATTTTATTGATTTAAACGTTTACTTGGACTACTTTTTTGATAAAAGTCTTAGATTTATAGATATCCAGCATTTTCCATGCCACTTCTGAGGATTCGGATCATATCCTGTCATGGAAAATGCTGGATATCTATAAATCTAAGAGTTTTAACAAAAAAGTAATCAAAACAAACGTTCAAGTCAATAAAATTTTTATAGAATGAGTGGTTTTTCATTTTATGAAGGAAAAATTGCGATTTTTTCAAAAAATCGCAGTTTTTCAAAACTTCAACCTCATTGCGGCACAGGTTACTATTATTCAATTAAGATGAAACTTTTTTTTAATTGTTTCAAATTTAATCTAATTTAAAAATGTATAGAGTGGTCTTTATCGAAAACGTGCTCCTTCATGTTCAAAATGGGGAAAAATCGAAAAAAGTGCGAGTTTTTGGGTGATCCGGGGGGCTGCCGAGATCGAAAACTTGGATTTTGCGCTTGAGCCCGAACGGTTGGTTGAAGAAAAAACCTAAATAATAAAATTTGCATAAAATTTTATGAACTTTCATTTTGCAAATAGAAAAGTATTTACGAAAAGTTGATAGTTTCCGAGTTATAAGCGAAAAACCGCCAAAAAATGGAAATTTTCACCTTTTTAGCATTTTCTACAATGTTACGTCACGAAATTTTGGTTGGAGACGTCAGATTTAGATTTAGCGCCCCAAAAAACATATATATGCAAAAAATCCGAACTACCCCAAAACTTTCCTCATAGGGGCCCATTTGAGCACAATTTGACTGGACAAATTGGGCTTCAAATACTTCATTTTGGAAGTTCATTTAAATTATTGATAATGTTTGTTTATTTTCCATGTTAATAATAACAAATACATTGTTGTTGCCATGGCAACCTAATTAGAATCAATTAATTAGTTAATAAATATCAATTATTAATAAATATTTTGAAGGAGACAATAAAAGAGTGTGTCTTCTGTTGGAATTATAAATTTTATTTATTTATAACGAGACTATAGTTTCGAGGGCTTTGCCCTCTTCATCAGTCTATTACAATGTATTCACAGGAATTGATTTATGAAAACTTTCAATTTAAAATAAATATTTTATTTTGCATTTTCAGGCCGCATTTGCAAGATATTCAAGTTCAATAAATTTAACAACAACAAAGAATATCAAAACCCTGACCTGTGGTAAAAAATTCAAAAACACTATAAGAATCAGCGTATAAAACTCTACTAGTAAGTATCCATTTTTAGATTTGATTCCGCGACATTTCAGCCCCCGACAAAACATCCACCGACAAAATATCCCCCTACGAAATTTCCCACGACAAAATATCCTTCAGACAAAATATCTCATGACAAAATAACCCTTCCCCGCGTGTATCTTATGAGTAATGCAAATCGACTCCCGTTCGGTTAATCGTAGTATAGGGTGTTTTTTTTAGAGGTATAGAACTTCGAATTGAAATAAAACACAAGAAAATCGTTTTAATGTCCATCAATTTGGCTTTATTGGAAGGATAATTTTATGCCATTAATGTTTAAATATGATTTCGGGCATGTGGCCGCCGCGGCTGGCTCGAATAAATCCAATTCTACAGGTCCAATTTTCAACCACTTTTTCGAGCATATGGGGCCGTATGTTGGCAATAACGCCACGAATGTTGGCTTCCAAGTCCCCTAACGTTTCTGGTTTGTTGGCGTAGACGAGCGACTTCACATATCCCCAAAGAAAATAATCCAATGGTGTCAAATCACACGATCTTGGTGGCCAATTGACAGGTCCATTCCGCGAAATCGATATGTTTCCTTCAATAAATCGATTGTGACGTGCGCTGTGTGGCATGTAGCGCCGTCTTGTTGGAACCACAACTCATCCACATTCATGCCATCCAATTCGGGAACAAAATAGTCGGTTATCATGGCTCTATACCGGTCTCCATTAACGGTAACTGACTCTCCAGCATTATTTCGGCCCAATGACTCCACCAGCCCATAGAGCACACCAAACAGTCAGTTTTTGTGGATGTAATGGCGTCTCAAGGGTCTCATGTGGATTCTCTTCACTCCAAATGCGGCAATTTTGCTTGCTGACGTAGCCATTCAACCAAAAATGAGCCTCATCACTGAACAAAATTTTGCGATGAAAATCAGCATCGAGATCAATCTCATTTTCGGCCCATACACCAAAATTATATGCCCGAAATCATATTTAAACATTAATGGCATAAAATTATCCTTCCAATAAAGCCAAATTGATGGACATTAAAACGATTTTCTTGTGTTTTATTTCAATTCGAAGTTCTATACCTCTAAAAAAAATACCCGTTATATTATATTCAGTTCGGCTCGGTTGGGTTCGTATAGCTCCTTTTCGGGCTGGTTTTTAGACGGTTCGGTTGACTTAAGCCAATATTAACCGAACCTCCGAAAGTTTAGTCCGGGCGGGGTGTGTTTCGGGCTCCCATTTTTTTCTAATCAAACACACATTGAAAACCGAACCAGCCAATCGTCGGGCAGGGTGTGTTTGGGGCGCTATATTTTCGCCCAATATTATAATAATAATTAATAACGATAATGATTAATAACACTTTTAACAAACAATCAATAATTGTGTAATGTAAACATAGACGATAAATAAGTAAATATAGATGATAAATACTATATTATAGATAGTAAAAATAATAAATTGTTAGCTAGAAAATCTAACGACAGACAGCAGCACTTTCAAACGGCTAATTAGCCGCCAAAATATGAAAGTCTGTTTATATTATTCAAAATTATGATTATAAGCTTCTCACTTAATCTCTTTTGTATTCTCCCTTATACTGGGGAATATTTTGTCAGAAGATATTATGTCGGGGGATATTTTGTCGGGGGCTGAACTGTCGCGGTACCGTTAGATTTAAGGATATACAATTTTTGTTGAGCAGTGATATTTATAATTTAGTATCTAATAAATGTAGCCAATTTCTACAAATTATGAATTATTATTGTTGACGTGTGTAGGTAATTTTTTCAAATGTTAAGTAATCATTTGGAATCATGATTATTTCTCAGCTAAGATTCATGAATTTTGATAGTGAGAGTAGACAAGACCACTAGACCACATCACACGTACGTTTATACATAATATTTTCAATTAAAACTAATTTTTTAACTGTATGTAATATTATAATACAATCTCACGAGTGATGAGATGTTTTCGCTTTCTTTGACGCCAAACTCATCATCATTATAATTGAATTTAAATAGTAGATATTTTTCTCTCTCAAAGTTCTTTAATTCATAAGGGATAAATTATGGATTGTAATTTCTCCTTAATATTAATATTTCTTTATTCATTTGAGAGACGGTAGTAGTTTTGAAGACCTTATCTTCATCTTCAGCTATTTATAAATCAGCTGAGAAGCTCACCTTCGAGGACATATTGCTGACCATGGAGCTCCTCTCTGGACTCTGTAGTGCGTTTTACCAATTAATAATTTAAATTTCTTAATTTTAATAAATTTTATTAGTCATGAACTATTACTGGGTTTTTCAAAATAATAATAATTGATATTTCCTAATTTTAATATATTTTATTTGTCATGAACTATTAGTGGATAAATTAATAATCTAAATTCCCTAATTTTAATAGATTTTATTAGTCACGAACTATTACTGGGTTTTAAATTAAAAATTTAAATTTCTTAATTTTAATATATTTTATTTGTCATGAACTATTAGTGGGTTTTTCAAAATAATAATAATTGATATTCCCTAATTTTAATATATTTTATTTGTCATGAACTATTAGTGGGTTTTTAAATTAATAATAATAATTGATATTCCCTAATTTTCATACATTTTATTTGTCATGAACTATTAGTGGGTTTTAAATTAATAATCTAAATTCCCTAATTATAATCAATTTTATTTGTCATTAAATATTAGTGGGTTTTTAAAAATAATAATTTAAATTTCCTAATTTTAATAAATTTTATTTGCTATGAACTATTAGATGGGCTTATCAAAATAATAATAATTGATATTTCCTAATTTTAATAAAATTTTATTTGTCATGAACTATTGTGGGTTTTAATTTAATAATCCAAATTCCATAATTCTAATAAATTTTATTTATCATTAACTATTAGTGGGGGATTTAAAAATAATAATTTAAATTTTCTAATTGTATTCAATTTTATTTGTCACGAACTATTAGTGTGTTTTAAATTAATAATCTAAATTGCCTAATTTTAATAGATTTTATTTGTCATGAACTTTTAGTGAATTTAAAAATTTTAAAAAATCAGGTAGTCGCGCAAGCCGATATTATAATAAGTACCTGGAACCACCGAGCGATGCTCGGTAACTTTTTGGTTCAGTTAAAAGCTATATGTTAATATTATTTATAATTTAAAAAATCCGCACTTTTCCCCACCCCGGACCCTCCCGCTACTGCACCCCACTCCTCCACCCCCACATCCACCCCCGCACCCAGTTTTGCATTTCTAGCCTTATAGTGGCCCACAGATCATGTGTATATAAATAAAATATTTTTTTTAATTAAATAACAATTTTTCGAGTTTTATAATAATCAATTAAATTGGCAAATTCTAATTAATAATAATATTTGCTATAAAATCTTTGTGAGATTTAAAATTGAAAAACCAATTATTTAATAAAAAAAAAAATCAATAAAAATGTAAACAAGCTTTTTTATTAATTAACATTTTGATCTATCAATAATTACTTTAATTAAGAAAAAGTCAATTAAGATGAATTTTGATGAGGTCCAGACACTAGCCAGATCTTTTTTTCATCCTCAAAACTTGTTGATAAAGTTGTTTTCATCAAAATCGGTAGGGCTGTTTTCAAAATAGAACAATGATACAAATATATATATAAATAAATATACAATTTTTGCTCGTTTAATAAGAGTAGAGTACCTGGAGGCACCGAGCGATGCTCGGTAACTTCTTCCTTCAGTTAAAAGCTTTATTTTAATATTATTTTTAATTCAAAATTCTGATAAAAATGTCGATTTTTATTTAAGAGCAGCTTTCAAATTAAAAAAATACAAATATATATAATATTCGCCCACTGTACTCCCCCCCCCTACTTCCACACCGCTCGACCCCTCGAAACGTTTATTAATAGTTCTAACGTTTAGGGTTAAAATCCACAATCACAAGAGCCTTTGAGAACAATGGATTAATCCGAGCCATTGTCTGTCTGGGTACAAAAGTAAACAAAGAGAAACCTTTTTTAAACTCCAAGATTTGGATCTGTCTACCTGAGAATAATTAATTTGAATACGAAAAAACCCATCAAAAACAATTTTGTCGAAGATGAGACCGTGACAGATCGAATTGTCATCCCCAAAACCCACTAAGGGGTGAATTTCATCAAAATCGGTAGAGCCGTTTTCAAAATAGAACTAAGATACAAATAATATATATATAAACAAATATATTTTTGCTCGTTTAATAAGAGTAGATAAGTATAGATAAATTATTTATTTATTTTATTACTAAAAAATATAAAATAATTGTTATTTATTATTTTTTATCAAAAAAGATATAGTATATATTTGGAGTGTATGTCGTTGTGTCACTGATGAGTGTATCTTGTGCAGTAACTAACTAATACGTATGTATAAGTAAGTGAGTTTGTATGAACTTTAATCCTAGTGGTGTGATCGGGCAGGGCAGGGCAGGGCAGGGCAGACAGCCTCGCTGGCGGTAATTTCCATGCAGGAGACTCTCAACTCTCATTCCATTGCATGAAGAGACCTCACAAGGATAGTTAGAAATGCATTCTAATTTCAGAAGAGGTCAAATTAATAATCCCTACACAGAAATAATACCTAATGGTGAATCGTTCTTCAGAGCGAGAAGAGGAAATAATCATTTTGAAAGAATTTTTAATATTATATCGTAATTCGCTGGTACCCTGCCGGGCAGCGTCTCTGTCAAAAAAGGTTATTCCTCTTAAAAAACCACACTCCAATGTATACCTGTACACTCCCGTTAATATATAGTCTCTTAAAAGTTTCGCCTCATTTTCGTCCTGACACAGCTACAGAAATGAGGCTCTAGATATGAATCTGGATGTATTTTTTTTCTATAATCTACAACATTGTGATATTTTTTGTGTGGAAATAGATTTATTTAAATAAGTGGACTCGTGTGAGGAGGAGAATTATATTATATCATTTTTTAAAATTTGGCATCGATAATCGATATTAGGCTCCAAATATTTAAAAGAGATCAGGTGTTGTTTGTATGACAGGCTGCTCCATCCAGTATTGCCATGAGAAACTCATATGGGCATGCGTGTCTTAAGTCGTTCAATTTTGTAAAAATCAAAAAATAAGAATAACAAAATTTAGATTTTTTAAAAAATTATAAAAAAGTGGCAAATTATTAAAAAATAAACAAATAATATATAAAATAGTAAACAAATAAGATGTGATTAATTTCTTCTGTGCGAAAGAAAAGCGAATTGAATATTTAATTTTTGAGTGGTGAGGGGGGGGATAATTATCAATATATTTAATGTTTCTTAATTTAAAATCAATTGGAGTCTTTCATTTCGAAATTCGAGTTCAAATTACAATTATATTTCAAATTTGCCGCAAATATACCGACGGCATCAGCGCTCCCTGTTGGCAGCATTCTCTGAGCGTTGCTGCAAATTAATCTAGGCTATTATATATAGTACTAGCTGACGACCAGGCCTTCGGCCCCGTCACCTAGCCTCTGGCGGGGAGCGTCTCGTTCATACCAATTTAATAATTGAAATTTAAAATCTTACTGTAAGTATCGAAAGAATGTGCTGAATGAAATTGATTCAAAAATAAGGAAGAATAAGGAAAGATTTATTTAACACATTGCCTAAAGCACGATCCTATCCGATAATCAGAATCGTTCTAATAATTTAACGCTTTGGCATTGGCTATGCACTGGCCAATCAGATCGTTTCCACATACATATCCACATACTTTTCTATTTTATATATATAGATAGATAGATAGATAGATAGATAGATAGATAGATAGATAGATAGATAGATAGATAGATAGATAGATAGATAGATAGATAGATAGATACCGAAGTGAGATTTTATCTTGAGACAGTCTTATAACTCAAAAACAGTGTATTACCTGTATGAAAAAAGTTTCAAATAAAAGTTTATTTATATCGAGTGGGAAACTAAAATAGAATTATATGTTCTTTTTTTAATTTCTTAAAGTACCTTTTTAGTCCAGTTAAATTGTTCTCTAAAGAGCCCCTCGCGGGAAAGTTTTGGAGTAGTTTTGATCAAGGGCGGATCCAGGAATTTTTTATGGGGGGGGGGGGTGTATAAGGTGCCCGATCTACTTTTTATCTCGGAAGTGTGTCGCGATCGAATTGTCCAAGCGGGGGGGGGGGGGGGGGTCAGGGACGCCCCCCCCCACACACACAGAACTTTATTTTCAATTTTAAAATTTTTTAAAAAGATTAAAAAAAATTTACAAATTTTTTTTGCCAGGCACGGGCCTCTATGGGGGGGGGGGGGGCGAACGCCGCCCTCCGCCCCCCCTGGATCCGCCCTTGGTTTTGATTTCTTGATCCTATATGATTTTTGGTGTGCTGAATCCGAATCTGAGGTTTGCTAACAAAAATTCGTGACGGATCATTGTCAAAAATGCAAAAAAAAATGTAAAAAATCTCATTTTGGCAGTTTTTTGCTTATAACTCGAAAACTATCAACTTTTCATTCATAACCTTCCTATTCAAAATGAAAGTTCATAAAATTTCCTACATTTTAATTAAGTTCTTTCTCCGGCCAACCGTTCGGGCTCAAGCGCTAGTTGAAAATTGGCGTATTTTTTCTTTCTCCTCAAATCCCAAAAACTCGCACTTTTTTCGATTTTTTCCCATTTTGACCACGAAAGAGCACATTTTCGACAATGACCACTCTATACATTTTTAAACTAGATTAAATTTGATACAATTCTAACAAAGTTTCATCTTAATTGGATAATGCACACTCAAAAACTTAAAGGGTTGAAGAAATTACAGCTAGGCCAAAACTTTCCGGGTAAAACACAATTTAACTGGACTATTTGTTGTTTTAATATAAAAAATTCCCATTAAATATTTGTCTTTGTGAATTGACCCCCCCCTATGAAAATTTTCTGGCAACGCTACTGCATAAATAAATATATTAATTTATTCTACTAGCGATTGTTGGAATTCGTAATTTCGAAAAGATAATCTTCTTGTGGAATCTCCTCGAAAATTATAATGTTGTATTGTGATTGCGTCATTATTGCATTGTATTGTTAAATTGTATTGTGTTGTATTGTTTTCTTTTGTTTTTGTGATATTATCATTGTATATTATTATTTTTGTGATGTTAACATTGTATGTTCTTGCATATTATTATTGTATATGTTATGGCAGAAAATAGCTAATAAAGATTATTATTATTATTATTATAATAAAAAAAATATAAATATTCGAGAAAAATCTCAAAAAATTTATAATAAATATTATAGAATCCGTCCATCCAATCCATATTTTTACTAATCTTCACTCAAAAAAATTACGAGAACTTTGCATTTGAACTAAATTAAGTTTCGGTGGAACCGGTGGGCGGTAAGAAAATTTTACTATTAACAAAAGTGGGCAGTAGTTATAAAAAAAGGGTTAACTAGCCCCCTGATCAAAATCTTAAAGTCTTGATAGTATTTCAGAATTTATACTTAAAATTAAATTAGGTTGGAGTTGGTGTGTTCCAAGGAGTGTGAAACACCACCAACTCCAACCTAATTTAATTTTAACAATGTTTCACTATAAACCAACCCTAAATTTTAAAGAATTTATACTCTCAATAATCTAGTTTCTATGAAATGTTAAGGTGAGAAATAAATAAAAGCCTCGAGACAGAGTGTGCTGACTCCACCATCTTTTATATTTAAAGCAAAATAAGCATGAAGATTTGCTTCTTTTTACAAACCTTTTGATTTATGACCTTGGAATGAAATCCTATTTGGATGTGAAATCAGCAATCTTATATAACACGACAGCACAGCTTATTTGCTTTTATTTTTTCAAAGATAGATTTTAAATAAATACAATAAAAGTACTAACTCTCTTTAATTCTTTTCTGTATTCTGAAATATTTAATCAAAAATTGGTTTAAAATACGAGTATTTATTAATTTGGTCAAGTTCTGATGATATGATCACTTTAATAAAGAGAAAAATAAAAATATAATTTTTAAGAAAAAAATAAAAACCGACTTCAAAAAATTAAATGCAACAAATAAAATACACTAAAAGGTATAAAATAATTATTATCTTATTTAGTTACAACTAAACGACGAAATATTAACATGAAATTACTTTTTGAAGTCGGTGCCAAACAAACTATACCTTTTAGTGAATCGCACTCGACAGATCTTACTTAGTACGTTTGGTCGAGTACGCTCGCTTATAGGTATAGTTTGTTTGGCACCGACTTCAAAAAGTAATTTCATGTTAATATTTCGTCGTTTAGTTGTAACTAAATAAGATAATAATTATTTTATACCTTTTTAGTGTATTTTTAACCGACTTCAAAAAAGGAGGAGGTTCTCTATTCGATTGAATTTTTTTTTTTTTTTTTGTGCCTATGTTACCTCATATCTCCGCCAATTGTCAACCGATTTTGAAAATTTTTTTGCATTGGGTCCAGTCTAGCTTCCGATTGGTCCCATTTTTTTCGATTTTTTCATAGGTATTAGACCTTTTTTAGTGTTAGGTTTGTTTAGACCTAACTTCTTTGTTTATGAACCGATTTCGATGGTTCTTTTTTTATCCGAAAGGGGTGTGTCTTAGGGATGGTGTCATATTAATTTGGTCAAGTTCTGATGATATGATCACTATTAATAACATCACTAAAAAGAGAAAAATAAAAATAATTTTTAGAAAAAAATAAAAACCGACTTCAAAAAATTAAATGCAACAAATATAAAAATACACTAAAAGGTATAAAATAATTATTATCTTATTTAGTTACAGCTAAACGACTGAAATATTAACATGAAATTACTTTTTAGAAGTCGGTGCCAAACATATACCTTTTATGAATCGCACTCGACGGATCTTACTTAGTACGTTTGGCGGAGTACGCTCGCTTATAGGTATAGTTTGTTTAGTACCGACTTCAAAAAGTAATTTCATGTTAATATTTCGTCGTTTAGTTGTAACTAAATAAGATAATAATTATTTTATACCTTTTTAGTGTATTTTATTTGTTGCATTTATTTTTTGAAGTCGATTTTTATTTTTTCTTAAAAAGTTATTTTTATTTTTCTCTTTTTGTGATGTTATTAATAGTGATAATATCATCAAAGCTTGACCAAATTAATATGGCACCATCCCTAAGATACCCCCTTTTCAGAATAAAAGAATCATCGAAATCGGTTCATAAACAAGAAGTTAGGCCTAAACAAATCTAACAAAAGGATCTAATACATATGAAAAAAATGGGACCAATCGGAAGGTAGACTGAACCCAATGCAAATTTTTTTTTCAAAATCGGTTCACAGTTGGCGGAGATATGAGGTAACATAGGCACAAAAAAAAAAAAAAAAAAAAATTCAGTCAAATAGAGAACCTCCTCCTTTTTTGAAGTCGGTTAAATAGGAGTATTTAAATAATTCATTAAAAGTTAACCTTTCCGAATCCATCTTTTTTAACCGACTTCAAAACCGGAGGAGGTTTCTCTACTCGATTGAATTTTTTTTTTTTTTTTTTTTTTTTTTTTTTTTTTTTTTTTTTTTTTTTTTTTGTGCCGATGTGACCTGATATCTCCGCCAACTGTCAACCGATCTTGAAAATTTTTTGCATTGGTGTCAGTCACAGCTCCGATTGAATCTGTTCTATGTCGGCCTTCTCATAGGCTACCGCCAGAGCCTGGTCCGCTAGGTTTGTTTAGGTTCGTGTTAGGCCGGGCCGCGTTGTTTATGAACCGATTATCGATGGTTCTTCTGGGGTCCAAGCAAGGGTGATGATATGATCACTATTAATAACTTCACTAATAAATAGAGAATAAATTCAAAGAAAGTTTTATGAAAATTCAAATAAAAACCGACTTCGGAAACCTTATTCAGTGCTACAACTTTATATATGCTCTTAAGGTATTTAATAATTTTTGAATCTTATTGGCAATAGGTTACAACATAAACGACAGAATATGTCTATTAACACGAACACTACTCCTCGAAGTTGGTGCCAATACGCACACACCGCACGGACCTTACTTAGTACGTCTTGGCGGGTACGCTCGCTTACAGGATATAGTTTGTCTGGTCGCCGACTTTAAAAGTAATTTCGTGTTAATATTTCGCCGTTCAGTTGCAACTAAATAAGATAGTAACTCTATCCTATACCTATTCAGTGGATCCCATATCTTTGTATGCACTTAATTTTGAAAGTCGGTTTTATTTTTTCTTAAATAATTTTTGTAAACTGAGCAATACTGCTAAATTGGCCAGACGTTGAACCTGAACCAGAACTGAGCTCTACAACTTTCAGGTGTAAATAAGCTGATGTGTTCTATGTGGCCATCCACTGGACTGCACCATACAACCTGGACCCTAAAATCATTTATATTCATGTAGGGGAGGGGGTAGTTTTTGCATGACCATGCTTCTGGGGTCCCGCTGAGTATGTATACAAAGAGACTGGTTGAGTTTGGTAAATGGACAAGATTTTCATTTTTTGACCCTATATCACCCCCACCCCCTCATTTTTGGTCGGTTAGTTTTTGCATTTTTAGACTTCTGGGGGTCCACTGATTATGTATACAAAATTAGGTTGAGTTTGCTCAAATGGAACTTAGATTTTTAATTCCCCCCTCCAAATTTCGACCAAAACTGCGTGAGAGATTCTGGTTTCGATATTCAAACTAGTTTTTGAGCTAACTGCTCGTCAAAAAAAATTTGATAACACACGAACCGACTAACGGAGCAACCAAAGAGACAAACTAACTAACAGACATTTTCACGAAACAATTATTATCTCGAAAAATATAATTTTTCGATGTTCACTTATTAGAGCTTTTTGTAGACCTGAAATGCCGTGCTTTAGTCTGTGCGTTACAAATTTTGTGGACAGGCTAGCTCAAAAACTAGTTTAAATATCGAAACCAAATTTCACACGTAGTTTCTGGTCCATTAGATGTAAGAGCTGATTAGATTTTAGTGCATATCGACCCAAAATTAAGGGGGGTGGAGGGGGGGTTAAAAATGAAAAATCTGAGGCTCATTTGAAAGCAAGCTTCAACCAAATTTTGTATACATAATCAGTGGGCACACAGTAATCTAAAAATGCAAAAACTAACCCCCCCTCCTAGATGATTATAAATAATTTTATTAAATATTAAATATAAGTGAGAGGCCAGGTTGTATGGTAAAGTCAAGTGGATGGCCACATCAGAACACGTCAGCTTATTTACCACTAAAAACCCCCTGGACCCAGAGAAAGAAAAGAGGCGTTTGTTATGTTGGTGTTGTTTATCTGAGGGCATTAAGAGATGGCCCCCTGCTTGGTCGGGGGGTGGTTTCGGGGGGTGAGTGTTCATCCAGCCAAGTAAGTGGAGGAAGCAAATCCAAGCCAAGGAGGGACTTTATCTGAAGCGAAGAAGATCAACTTGGGGAAATGGATTTCATGTTCTGCTAACCGCCCCCCTCCACCCCCCCCCACTTTTCATTCAGAGCCTTACAAATGACCAACTATATTGAATAATCGAATATGCATCCGAGAAAGGAAACACTTTGTTGTGATGGCATATTTTGACAAGAGTCCAAAAATACAAAAAACCTTTAAAAAGGGAAAAAGTATACTTTAAAAAGTCTCCCAAATCGAACTGGACCTCAGGAAAAATAATGAGAAGCGACCGGAACCACGCTCGTTCATAGTGGAAGACGATTTTGGCAATGACTACAGAAGAAACACCATACACATCTCACCTAGAAAAGAATCCGATGAACCAATCGCTAGCCCTGAAATTGACACTAATCTAGATGACAAACAAAATGCAACAAGAGAGAAAGATTTTTATCTGAAATGGACGCTACACCACCAGATCTGGTAGGGTTGTGAAAAGAACAGTGGAGATTTAAAAAAAAAAATATCCTGTCACATCCTTCCAATAAATCGCAGTTGACTAAAATAATTCATTTATATAAACAATGTAAACATCTTTCTATGTATATCAAATTGTAATTGAAATTTAAAAATGATATATATATATGTAACGCTTTGTAAATAATCTTAAAAAAAAAACGTATGTAAACACGACTAAAATCTAAAAAAAAATAGATTTTAATTAAAAAAAAGGCGGATGTTGTGATGGCTCATGCTAGAGGTCGTGGCAGGCACCAATACATTAATGATACATTGAAAATGTCAACACTCAATCGGTGTTACTTGTTTTATTTAAAATACCTAACACAACAGACTAAAAAAAAATTTTAAGAAAAAATAAAAACCGACTTCAAAAAATGAAATGCAACAAATATAAAAATACACTAAAAGGTATAAAATAATTATTATCTTATTTAGTTACAACTAAACGACGAAATATTAACACGAAATTGCTTTTTAAAGTCGGTGCTTTCAAACAAACTATACCTATAAGCGAGCGTACCCGCCAAACGTACTAAGTAAGATCCGTCGAGTGCGATTCATAAAGAGGTATATGTTTGGCACCAACTTCAAAAAGTAATTTCGTGTTAATATTTCGTCGTTTTAGTTGTAACTAAATAAGATAATAATTATTTTATACCTTTTAGTGCATTTTTATATTTGTTGCACTTAATTTTTTGAAGTCGGTTTTATTTTTTTCTTAAAAATTTTTATTTTTCTCTTTTTAGTGATGTTATTAATAGTGATTATATCATCAGAACTTGACCAAATTAATATGACACCATCCCTAAGACACCCCCTTTCGGATAAAAAAAGAACCATCGAAATCGGTTCATAAACAAAGAGGTTAGGTCTAAACAAACCTAATAAAAAAGGTCTAATACCTATGAAAAAAAAATCGAAAAAAAAATGGGACCAATCGGAAGCTAGACTGGACCCAATGCAAAAAAAATTTTCAAAATCCGGTTGACAATTGGCGGAGATATGAGGTAACATAGGCACAAAAAAAAAAAAAAAAAAAAAAAAAAAAAATTCAATCGAATAGAGAACCTCCTCCTTTTTTGAAGTCGGTTAAAAAGATTTCCTCTATAACTAACAAGGTAGGTACTTTCAATTTAAGGTTTTTGATGTGTTTCTAGCTATCGTTGAAAAATTCAATTGATTTGTTTCTTTCTTTCATTTTAGAGAGATCTTTCTTGAACATAAATGGTTAACAGAATACAATAGAAGAAGAAGAAGTTGTTTTTTTTGTTCTAACATAAATTTCGAATTCCTGTGAAATAAATAAATACTTACTCTTCAATTTATAATATACTGAAAAATAATTAGACATTTCATATTTTCATTTATTTATTTTATTTATTTCAGTATAATCATTTAATTTTATTATTATTATATAGAAATAAAGTAATTCAATTTCCACTTATGAATGTTACTTTTAATATCTCTAAATAATAAAAATGAATTTCTGTTTCTTTGTAAGCGCAGATCTCTCAAATGCCTGAGACCGATTTGGGTAATTTTTTTTTTATAATGTTCGTAATAGTCCAATTCAGGTTAATAGGTAAAAAAAAATTGGAAAAGTTGCCGGAAAATTGGAAAATAAGGGAAAAACTTAAAAAAAATTCAGGTTAGGCAACATATCTTGCCAAACAATAAAAGAACTAAACGAGCAAAAAAAAACAAATGTTGGCGGCCCTGTTTGTAAGATTTTTGAGTGTCATTCATTCTCAATAGTTCTAACCACATTATCGTTGAAAGATAATTTAATAATGCAACAAAATATTAAAAAACTATCTTTTTTAAAGTACATTTAAAAACAAAAATTAAAAAAATAAACTGCAACGGATCGTTGCTAAACTTTATCAAATTCATTTGAAATATTAATATGTTTATTCCTTTATTATTAATCAGATATCACTTGCAATTTGGAGTTCATGTTGACTTTTAATTCAAAAATAATAATCGATTCTCATTTAACAGTCGAGGAATTCTACATTCGATTTTTGACGTTTCGGTTTTTATTGGTAACCATTGCTGAAGACATGGAGGAATCGACTTAAAATCAAAAATAACGATCGATTCTTATCTAATACTAGAGGAATAACCTTATTGCATTCCATTTTTGATGTTTTGACTATTAATGGCAACCTCTACTGAAAACGTGGAAGAATCGACTTAAAATCAAAAAGACTAAATTCTTTTTTGGTAAACAACTCAACCTTGAGAATAATAGATTTTTTTATAAATAGATTGTATATACTCTTGTGTCTAGCAAAATGAATAATAATTGTAATTTTCAAGTCTTCTTTTCTATAATAATACCTACATATAATATAACTTTTTTTTATTTTCCCCTTAATGATAAATGAAAATTGTCTGTTAATCTGTTAGTTAGTCTGTGCGTTACCAAATTTTTGTGGACGATCTAGTTCAAAAACTAGTGTGAATATCGAAACCAAATTTCACACGTAGTTTTGGTCCATTGAGATTAAGAGCTGATTAGATTTTGGGGCATATCGAACCCAAAATAAAAGGGGAGGGGGGGGATAAAAATTGAAATTATAAATTATTTTCTTCGGGTATAAGTAATGATTGAAATGTTTTAGGCTGATGATATATTTGAAAATGTCGAAACGTTCCTGGGTAACAATAAAAAAAAATTAAAAATAAATAAAAGATAAAAATGTGTTTTTTTGTCAAAAAAGAATAAAACCAACACCTATTTTAAATGAGAATTTGTATCCTCAAGAAGTTTTCTTATATATATATTAGGGTGGGTCAAAAAAATCCAATATTTTTTTTACAAGTGACACGGAAAAATGGGTTGCTAGTCATCTTAAAAAAAATTCTTTCTAAATATGAGCTCTTCATTTTAATAGGAAGATCCTCCGCATCGCAGTTTCTTATTTTTTCTCAGTCCAATAGAAAAAAATCATACCTCATCATTAATTTATTGTATAAAAAAATGTTCTTGAAGAATTTCGTAGGAAATTTAATGGCTCTACAAAAAAGGTATCTTATATTTTTTCCGTAAACCTCACCATTTGAAAGATATTGAAGATTTAAGTTTGATTATTTTAAGACAAATTTCATTTTTGTTTATGAATTTTATAACTCGACAATAAATGGCTATTATAAAATTCGCAATACAAATTTTTATAGGAAATTAACTGCTCTATAAAAAGGGTGTCTTATGTTTTGGCGATTAAATTAAGCGTTCAAAAGATATTCATCATCAAACTTTCATGTGTAAAGATTTTAAGAGTTTTTGATTAGATATTCGAAAAATTTCAATTTAATTTATGAATTTCATACAAATTTCATTTTTTGTCATTAATATAAGTATTATTTGAGTTTTATTTTCAAAATTTTTGAAATTTTTTTTTCAATTATTCTAAACATTTTATTTTTAATCA
Source organism: Forficula auricularia (assembly GCA_024734495.1). NCBI lineage: Eukaryota > Metazoa > Arthropoda > Insecta > Dermaptera > Forficulidae > Forficula > Forficula auricularia. The sequence goes on from JALMQS010000144.1 coordinate 2,628,388, forward strand.
TTAGAAATCACGATCATGTTGTTTTTTTTCGATAACGTGTTCAAAACGTCTTTAAGCATTTTTCCACTATAGCTGGATATTGTCCTAGAGAAAATTTCTTCTCTAGAGAATTTTAAATTTGTAAATGTTCTCAAAACTTATAAATTAAATTGAAATTTTTCGAATATCTAATCAAAAACTCTTAAAATCTTTACACATGAAAGTTTGATGATGAATATCCTTTGAACGCTCAATTTAATCGCCAAAACATAAGACACCTTTTTTATAGAGCAGTTAATTTCCTACAAAAATTTGTATTGCGAATTTTATAATAGCCATTTATTGTCGAGTTATAAAATTCATAAACAAAAATGAAATTTGTCTTAAAATAATCAAACTTAAATCTTCAATATCTTTCAAATGGTGAGGTTTACGGAAAAAATATAAGATACCTTTTTTGTAGAGCATTAAATTTCCTACGAAATTCTTCAAGAACATTTTTCTGTACAATCAATTAATGATGAGGTATGAATTATTTTCTATTGGACTGAGAAAAAATAAAAAACTGCGATGCGGAGGATCTTTCCTATTAAAATTAAGAGCTCATATTTAGAAAGAATTTTTTAAGGGGTCTAGCAACACATTTTTCCGTGTCGCTTGTAAAAAAATAATTGATTTTTTTGACCCACCCTAATATAGATATATATATAAATAAAATTTTTTCAAAAACTAATCAAGAAATTAAAATATAGTATTAAATTCCTTTAGTTGAGTTAAAGTACTGCGGTGTTCAGGGGTCGTTCAGCCCTCTAGTTGTCCGCCAAAGGCGGGCTTCGTAGTGTCAAACTTGAACCAGCATCTCTCTCTTTTGATTTTCTTATTTAGAAATTTTCAATCTCATCCTAATATGATTTCTTCGAAGTGAATAACTTCTAGAATGATTAGCTCAATTAGCTAACCGCACACACACACACACACACACACACCAGGGTTATTCCCTGGCTGTTTCTATTGGATGAATGCCTATTGAATTAAGCGAGTGAGCGCATCATGATGTGCCTTCCCTTCCCTTTCTTTTACTGTTTCGGAATCTCACCCAAGTGAAAGTATTTCTACTTCTCTTCACTTTCATTCAACGTTCCGCTAATTGGCTTTACTATTACTCTCTTTTATACGAGAGTGCACTGTACTCTCAAGAAACCATCCGAAAGTATAATTGTCTAAGATCTGTTCCATCCGATCAAGTTTAATCAGAACCATTTCAATATGATTTTATTAATAACAGTGGATATCCAATCAAGTTTGGTAGATATTTTGATAGCCAAATGACACGAGAGTGAGTGAAATGAATAAATAAAATATTCATTTTCCAAGTTCAAATCAAACTTTCCCTTTCACTTTCAATATATGCTTATAAGAAAAATTATTAAGTGTTTACATAAATTTCAAATTTGTAATATGTATAATTGAATTAAACTGAAAGAAAGAAAACAATTAATTTTAAATCCAGAAACATTAAATATATTAATAATTATTCCTTTGCCCTTTGTTGTGAAAAATATAACAAGGAAATATCAAAGATTGTATTATAACGAAAAGCCACTGTAAATTGTCGAGGTGTAAGACTAACTTCATTTCTTGTACGCAGGTTGCTGAGGAAGGCCTATCATGAGCCAGAAACAACTGGTACTGTTGTACAACAAATATATTTATATACATTAAAGTTTGGAAAAAAAATTTCATGCTAAAATCCTATATTACCATCCACCAGGTAAACAACCCTGTCCAAAAAACCTCAATAAAATTCCATCTTTAAAATATAAATTATAAAATTAAAATTTGTATAAATTCATATATATATATATATATATCTTCGTGTGAAAGTGAAAATTAACTGTGATAACTCCCGTATATCGAATAAAGTAAAAATAAAAAAAAATAAAAAATAAATCAGCGAAACCATGACGTTTTGGTCTACAAAAAAGAAATAATAAAACCGAAACATTTCTTTTAATTTATTGTTACAGTAAAATTGTAGTAAACTGATAAGGACTCGTTATTAAATATTTAAGCACTATAATACTCTGACTTATGGAAAGTGGTGTAGGTTTTAGGTGAAACATGATGTTATTTAATAGAGTAAAGGGTGTGTAGTTTCACAGTGAATGAAATAAAACTCAAAGAGGTTTATACAAACTCAATATATTTCGGATTATTAGTCCATCATCAGGAGTTTACAAGTTAATACTAATAATAATTGAACGAGTGGTCGCCATTCTTGACATTCAAATCATGGTTACCAATATAACAAAATATAACATTCAAATCTTACATACCAACCTAACACAAGAAAAACACCAATGAAAATTTAAAATTTAAAAAATTGTTTTACAAAGATTTTTCTTTTTTAATTATAAAATATATAAATGTAAATATAAGAAATCTAAGTAAATATGAATATTAATATAAATAAAAATTACAAGTATAAATATAAAGTCTTTTTAGAATTAAATTAGAAAATAAAATTACAAATTTAAGTCATAGACACAAAATTAATTATAAATATCAATTTACAAATAAGCCTAAATAACATATAGAGATGAAGATTTAAAATAAAACATAATAGGGATAAATTAGATGAGATAAATTACAATATACAACAATTTTTGTGGTTATCTCATATATCAAAATGTTATTTATTTTAGAAGACTGAAGGCGGGTGATTTGAATTTAATTTTGATTGTAATGGTTTCTCTTCATGACAAATTTATATTCATGTTCCTTGTTTTGTATTTACTTTATAGACTGATGATGACAAGGCATACTTGTCGAAACGTCTCCTGAAAATAAATATATAAGAACCAAAAACAGAAAAATTTATTTCATTTCTTATGGGAGAAGTACCCTGTGGCAACTACATCCTAGTCAATGGTTTGACTCATATACCTCAGAGTATTATAGTGCTTAAAAATTTCTTTTAATAAATTATATACTTAATACTCAAGATAAATCAAATATAAATTATTAGAATGACTTTTTAAATATAAAATTAATATTTAAAATAACATTTATATAAATAAGAGTGTGTGTTTACCTTGAGTATTTGAAGGGCTTAACAATCCTAAACATCATCTGTTAACAAAGACACCAACAAAACAGAGAACTAAACCACACGTCACTAGATAATATTCACGCACTGGACAACTGGACACTCTGGAGTCTCGAAAAGATATGAATTTGAAATAAATAAAAAAAGCATTGCAAGTGAAAAGAGTAACGTTACTTTGGATTAGATTAAAAACAACGAAAATATTTATACAGAAAAATGGATTTATCAAATTCTTAGGAAAAAAAGACGCTTTGAAAAAGATTTAGATATATATAATCAATATTTATTCGGTTATCTGTTTTAGCGGATTACAGAGTATATACATATATATTATTTAGGGTGGGTCAAAAAAATCCATTATTTTTTTTTACAAGTGACTACAGAAAAATGGGTTGCTAGGCACCTTAACAAAATTCTTTCTAAATATGAGCTCTTAATTTTAATAAGAAGATCCTCCGCATCGCAGTTTTTTATTTTTTTCTCATTCCAAAAGGAAAAAATTCATACCTCATCATTAATTGATTGTAAAGAAAAATGTTCATGAAAAATTACATAGGAAATTTAATCCTCTACAAAAAAGACATCTTATATTTTTTCTGTAAACCTCACCATTTGAAAGATATTGAAGATTTAAGTTTGATTATTTTAAGACAAATTTCATTTTTGTTTATGAATTTTATAACTCGACAATAAATGGCTATTATAAAATTCACAATACAAATTTTTGTAGGAAATTAACTGCTCTATAAAAAAGGTGTCTTATATTTTGGCGATTAAATTAAGCGTTCAAAAGATATTCATCATCAAACTTTCATGTGTAAAGATTTTAAGAGTTTTTGATTAGATATTCGAAAAATTTCAATTTAATTTATAAGTTTTGAGAACATTTACAAATTTAAAATTCTCTAGAGAAGAAATTTTCTCTAGGACAATATCCAGCTATAGTGGAAAAATGCTTAAAGACGTTTTGAAGACGTTATCGAAAAAAAACAACATGATCGTGATTTCTAATGATTAAAAATAAAATGTTTAGAATAATTGAAAAAAAAATTTCAAAAATTTTGAAAATAAAACTCAAATAATACTTATATTAATGACAAAAAATGAAATTTGTATGAAATTCATAAATTAAATTGAAATTTTTCGAATATCTAATCAAAAACTCTTAAAATCTTTACACATGAAAGTTTGATGATGAATATCTTTTGAACGCTTAATTTAATCGCCAAAACATAAGACACCCTTTTTATAGAGCAGTTAATTTCCTACAAAAATTTGTATTGCGAATTTTATAATAGCCATTTATTATTGAGTTATAAAATTCATAAACAAAAATGAAATTTGTCTTAAAATAATCAAACTTAAATCTTCAATATCTTTCAAATGGTGAGATTTACGGAAAAAATATAAGATACCTTTTTTGTAGAGCATTAAATTTCCTACGAAATTCTTCAAAAACATTTTTCGGTACAATCAATGGACTGAGAAAAAAAAATAAGAAACTGCGATGCGGAGGAACTTCCCATTAAAATTAAGAGCTCATATTTAGAAAGAATTTTTTTAAGGTGTCTAGTAACCCATTTTTCCGTGTCACTTGTAAAAAAAAATAAAGGATTTTTTTGACCCACCCTAATATTACTATCTATATGCTATTATTATTTGAAAAGTAATTACTCTCTTGGTCCAGATTTAAGACTCCACAGACTTTAATAGCATAATCCGCAATAGTCTCGTGATAAAATATCTTTTTCAAATAAAGCGCGGTCAAAACACTTCTCATTGATAGGTCAATTATTCTTTGTTATATCAGTTAGAAAAATTATAAATGTTAGTAATTACTGTCCCGGGTAACCACAATATCCTAAGAATATTCTAAGGATATTCTAAGGACATTTAAATCTTCTTAGAATATTCTGAGGATATTGTGTGTTACCTGGGGTGTTTCTCAAAAAGCTTAGGTGTTCTAGGGTTAAAATAAATGCTTTTTGAATTTTGGCCGATAATAGCTTTTTGGAAATCTTTCAACTGTCAATATTAATTAATAAAGTAAAGGGTGTGTAGTTTCACAGTGAATGAAATAAAACTCAAAGAGGTTTATACAAACTCAATATATTTCGGATTATTAGTCCATCATCAGGAGCTTACAGCTTAAAACTGTAAACTTAAGCTGTAAACTCCTGATGATGGACTAATAATCCGAAATATATTGAGTTTGTATAAACCTCTTTGAGTTTTATTTCATTCACTGTGAAACTACACATCCTTTACTCTATTTATTAATATCATGTTTCACCTAAAACCTACACCACTTTCTCTAAGTAAAATTGCTAATATTATTTTTGATTAAGGAAAAAATTTTGACAAATAAATTATCTATATAAATTTTAACCATAAAACGAGACCCTCCCCCGCCAGGGCTAGGTGACTCCGGGCCGAAAGCCCGGACGTCAGCTAGTATAATAATAAGTACCTGGAGCCGCCGAGCGATGCACGGTAACCCCTGCCCCCCCAAACCACACACCCCCACTCCGCCCCACCCCACCCCAATTGCGCCCCCCACCCCCGGATTCCCCACAACTGCACCCAGTTTTTGCATTTCTATCTTTCTAATGGTCCACTTTTATGTGTATATTTGTTTACTCGTACACCAATTTGCCCACATTCATTCATATTGATAAATTTTACTTATGGAAAGTGGTGTAGGTTTTAGGTGAAACATGATGTTAGTTAATAGAGTAAAGGGTGTGTAGTTTCACAGTGAATGAAATAAAACTCAAAGAGGTTTATACAAACTCAATATATTTCGGATTATTAGTCCATCATCAGGAGCTTACAAGACAATACTGATATACTCAGTATTGTCTTGTAAACTCCTGATGATGGACTAATAATCCGAAATATATTGAGTTTGTATAAACCTCTTTGAGTTTTATTTCATTCACTGTGAAACTACACACCCTTTACTCTATTAACCATATTGATAAACATTATAAAAAAATAAATAGGAAAATAATAATAAAAAAATAATCGTATAGGATCTGAAATAAAAACATAAAATTAAAAAAAATATGTGCGTCTCGGGACGCGCGACAGAAGTGATAACTTTCACCAAGCAAGTATTTTTTAGGAAGACAATTGCAAGGATAATTGCCCGGAGAAAAGAGAATTGAATATTAATTTTAATTAGAAGAGTGGGGGGGGGGGGCAAAGGAATAATTATTAATATATTTAATGTTTCTGGATTTAAAATTAATTGTTGTCTTTCTTTCAGTTTAATTCAAACATATTTCAAATTTGCCGCGCCGCAATATATTCAATGAATTCTATTTATTAAATACATAGCTATATATAATATATTCAATTATTTCCACACTTATAATAAAGTCTAATTCAAAAATATTCATTTTAGTAAAAGTAAAAAGCAAAGATCTTTAAAATAGTTCTATGGTCCAGTGGTAAAGTGTGTGCCTCTGATGCAAGAGGTCTCAGGTTCTAATCTGACATCCGGCGAGTCAGTTATTTTTTATTGAGATTTTCATCTATCAATAATTACTTTAATTAAGAAAAAATCAATTAAGATGAATTTTGATGAGGTCCAGACCTAGCCAGATCGTTTTTTCATCCTCAAAACTTGTTAATAGATTTTGTTTCATCAAAATCGGTAGGGTCGTTTTCAAAATAGAACCAAGATACAAATATATAAATATATACAATTTTTGCTCGTTTAAAAAAAGTAGATATTAGTTTTACAAAAAATTAAATGATTACTAGAAAGAGCTGAATAAGAGATCTTCTAGAGCGAGTTTGCTATTTAGATATATAAGCCTTATTGACTATATAATTAATATACATATCCGAGGGGTGAACTGCGAGCTAAAATGGTGTACACCTAATTCCACTTCCACTTTCATTTCCAAGTAGAAGACTCAATGCGATTATCTAAAGAATTCCAAACTAATTCCAAATAATTCCAAAGACGGTGTACACTTAATTACAATCGCGTTTCACCCCTCGTACATATCGCACTTTAAATTTGTCTGAATATGTATGGCTAAATATTTATAAAATTTAAATTCATTGATAATAATATTTTTAATAATTTTAACGACTAACCAGATTTCTACATCTAAATCTAACGAAAGGTTCAATAAACTCATAAATTACTATATATGTAGTTACCAACGAGAGAGAGAGAGTTTTCTGATTAATAATTGTTAAATGTGAATATATTTTCTGTTTTTCTAGAATAGTACATGTATATGTATTATCTTGTTGAAATTGCGTTTCATCAAACAATATCTTATCTTTATTTTGAAGATTAAATTTAGATAACAACCAACCACGGAGTTATTTTCGGATCCATTAATTCGATACTGCTGTGCGATATCCACTCAACTGCATCATCTGTTACTTACTATACACCATTTGGTTCATAACTCTCCCGTCTAATACATACCATATAGATAGAAAGATTCAAATCCACATGTTCCTATTATAGTGATATAATCCAAATTTATACTAAACTAGATGCGAAGTCCGTAGTGTTACATTATTTTGAATACACCTACAAAAGTTTCCCCAACAGGCCTCCCAATTGTTACCAAAAATATTATAAAATAATATATCAAGACAACAACAATCCAGCAACCTGTATTGTAGAAGTATTTTCTACACTGAATTATATATGGTAGATTAAATCTTAACTAGATGTACTAACATAAACATATAAAAATATTTATTAATCAATATAATTGCTTTTGGATTATATATCTCTATGTTCACCGAGCTCCAGATTAAACGACTTAACCAATTGATTTGAAATTTGAAACATAAACTCCTGAGGGGTCAATTAAGCGGTGTGATTCATAAAAAGTGAACTTTTAATCCCAGAAGGATCCCTAGTAGCACAATGTTATAACTCTCCCGTCTATTACATACCATATAGATAGAAAGATTCAAATCATATGTTCCTATTATAGTGATATAATCAAATTTGTACTAAACTTCAGATGCAGAAGTCCGTAGTGTTACATTATTTTGAATACACCTACAAAAGTTTCCCCAACAGGACCTCCTAATTTGTTACCAAAAATATTATAAAATAATAATTAAGATAACAACAATCCAGCAACCTGTATTGTAGAGTATTTTCTACACTGAATTATATATGGTAGATTAAATCTTAGCTAGATGTACTAACATAAATATATAAAAATATTTATTAATCAATAATATAATAGTTTTCGGGATTCTATATCTCTATGTTCACCGAGCTCCAGATTAAACGGCTTAACCGATTGACTTGAAAATTGAAACATATACTCCTGCGGGAGTCAATTAAGCGGTGTGATTCATAAAAAGTGAACTTTTTAATCCCAGAAGGATCCCTAGTAGCACAATGTTATAACTCTCCCGTCTAATACATACCATATAGATAGAAAGATTCAAATCAAAATATGTTTTCCTATTGTATGTAATAGTCCAGGCAAATTACGATTTTAACAGGAAATAATTCCCGGTAAAGATTTTATTGCTGGAATACCTTTATTGGTACTCCAATATTACTACACTAAGTTTTTCTCCAAATCTGTGTTTGTGGAAATTTTTCTACGAGCCTCAAAATGAGAAAATTTCGGAGTTTTTTCAGTTTTTCTTGAATAACTCTAAAACGGCTTATCAAACCAAAAAGATATTCATTAGATAAATTAAAGCTCTTTAAATTACGCGTAAAATGATGAAAATTTCATCTATTTAGGTTAAATAGAACCGGTACTAACGCCTATCAAAAAACAGTCTCCGGGATCACTTTTGAATATCCCTATAACTCGTACTTTTTTCGATTTTTCCCCATTTTGACCATGAAGGAGCACATTTTCGACTAAGACCACTCTATATATTTTTAAACTAGATTGAACTTGCTAGAATTTAAACAAAGTTTTATCGTAATTGGATAATGGTAACATGTGTCGCAATGAGATTGAAGTTTGCAGTTTTTTTTGTAAAAAATCGCAGTTTTTCCTTCATAAAATGAAAACCACTCATCCTAGAAACTTGATTCCTATCTCATTCTCTAGAAAATTTTGTTGAATTGAACTTTTACTTGGACTACTTTTTTGTTAAAATTGAAGTTTTACTTGAGCCAGTTTGTTATTAAAACTTTTAGATTTGAAGATATCCAGCAATTTACAAGACAGGACATGATCCGAATCCTCAAAAGTGACTTTTTAAGCAAATGCCTTAAAAACATACCGGCCTATTTTAACTTAAAATTTTCTTTTTTTTTTTTTTTTTTTTTTTTCGTTATATATTGCATGTTTGGAGGTAAAGTGTCTCAAGGGTCTGGACTAGTTGCCCGGAAAGCATACTAGTGCTTGGGTTCGACTCCCCGAGGGGACAAAACCCTCCTACATGCAATATAAACTTATCTATTAATATCTTTGATAAATGACCAAAACATGTTCAAAAATTAATTGATTCATGTCACAAGTTGATTTTGAGAAAAACTCAATCTTTCTTTCTCAAATAGATACTCAATTCTTTACATAAAATTTTCTGTTGGACGCATGGTTTTATATATATATATATACATAATATGTGGGCCACTAGAAAATTAGAAATGCAAAAACTGGGGGTGAGGTGTGCAGGAGGTGGGGTGTGGGGTTGGCGGTGTGGGGGGTTCGGGGTCTGGGTACAGGGGCATAGTAGGGGTGTTACGAGGGTGGTTTCCCAGGGGGCGGGGGTGGTACGGAGCGGGGGTCCAGGGGGCATAGCGGGGATGGTATGGGGGGTGGGGTTCAGTGACGGAGCGGTTTTTATTAAAATTTTAAATTAAAAATAATATTAATATATAACTTTTAACTGAAGCAAAAAGTTCCCGAGCATCGCTCGATGGCTCCAGGTACTTATTTATTAAAGGAGAAGAGCCCTCGAGTCCTTGACTGAAATCCAGAACACTCTCAACTTGATTCAAATGCCCCCTTGAAATATCTTCTTCTTGGGTAATATTGTCAAAATATCAACGACTTTCAAAAATCATTCAAAGGCAAATGAGATAACTTGTTTGTATAATAATTAGTGTGTCTAAGAATATTCCAGAATGACGAAATAAAAATATCCGAAGACAAATAAGCTGAAATAACTTGGGTTTCTTTTATTTCTTCTTTTATTACAAAACTATATACACGGCAGAAAAACATTCTATATCTACTTATACAGGGTGAGTTTTTATCTTGAGACACTCTTATAACTCAAAAACATTGCATTATATGAAAACAAGTTTCAAATAAAAGTTTATTTATATCGAGGGGGAAACTATACTATGTTATGGTTGTTAGACGTAGAACAAGCTTTCAAGGGTATTTCAAGGTCAAGTTCTGTTTTTTAAATATAAATAAATAAAAATAAACTATTTTTTTATCCGACATCAAATAAATAAAATACTTGAATCAATTAGATTTCAAAAAAATCTTAATAATTATTTTTAACAATTATTTAACTTAATTATCAAATAATAATGATTAAATAATTGATTATTATATAAATAATCATTAAATCGAAAAGTCACAACAATTAAAATAAATGTTTATAATGATCTTAAAACTTCATTATACACTGATTTTAGAAGATAAGAGTAAATAAATATTTTATTTAATATGGATTTACTATGAGTTAAGGATACTGGGTCACTTATTTCACATTAAAATTAAAAATTAAAATATATAAAAAATTTTTTTTCTTTTTCAATATATATATTTCGGGCTATCAACCCATCTTCAGGAAATACAGAAAGTAACTAATTTAACTTATTGAATAACAGGCTATATATGTGTTTATTGAATAGAGAGACAGAATTTATAAAATTATTTTAAAAGGACGCTTTCTCTTAAGCTATTGTTAAGAAAGAATATCAGGTTGACCTTTATTTACATAGGATTGTTTGGGTACGGGAACGGATTTTTAGACTATTTTCTACTTAATAGAACTATTTAAAATTCTTGGGTTTAAAAAGTTTATTTCTCGTGTCAATCCAGTAGATATTTATATATTTTATTAAAATCGAGCATTTTTTGTTGAAAAGATAATTGAAATGGTCTTAATTTATTCGGAGAATGTGGAAGAAGTGTGTCAGAAGCTGCCATTGAATGGATGGCGAGCGTTTTCCTGACAGGGATACTCCCTCAAGAGCTTCATTTTATAGTGTTGTTAAAAAACAGGAAGTGTAAAGTCTACGAAGAAACTACAACAGGCCAAAATAACGAAATTGGAACTGGAATTAATCCAGAAGACTTGCGATATACTCTGGAATGTCTCAGAACAGTGTCGAAAAGTTATTAAATTATTAATTATTATTAAATTATTTATTTAATAATTAATTATTTGATCATTATTATTTGATAATTAAGTTGAATAATTGTTAAAAATAATTATTAGGATTTTTCTTTTGAGATCTAATTAATTTAATATTTTTTTTATTTGAAGTCGTGTAAAAAATAGTTCTTATGAAAGTTGTTCAGTTTTTCTTGTAGATTAAGGAGACGTAACGAAAAATATAGGGATCCATTTAAAAACAGAAGTTGACCTTCAAATACTCTTGAAAGCTTGTTCTAGGTCCACAAACAATAACGTAGTTTAGTTTCCCCTTCGATATAAATCAACATTTATTTGATTTTTTTCATATAATTCACTGTTTTTGAGTTATAAGACTGTTTCAAGATAAAAAACACACCCGGTATAATTCTATACGTAATAATAATTGGCTTGCCAGACGAGGCCGATGTGATTTTTTTAATTTTAAAGCACACTAATAGTTTAGGACAAATAAAATTTATTAAAATAAGGAAATTTAAATTATTTATTTAAAAAATTAATACCGAGTCCAGGGGGCCCTCTCGCCAATAAGATACCCGTCAAAAGCGGGCTTCGCAGCTGGTTTAATAATATTGGTGCTAGTGTTTGAATATAAAATCATTTGCCTTTTAACGTTTCAAATATGACTTTGAATCTATCTATAAGGTGCAGGGTCTTTTATATAATTACTAATATATGTACATGTCTAAAAGGTAGGAAGGAACACACTCAGTTGAATATAATCAAAAACAAATGGGTAGAGAATTCTTTAAAAAGAAATCCCCGAGGACAACTTTTACTTCCTGATTGCGATGAGAGAGGTCGTGAAGACGACCTCGTCTTTGTATGTGTGTGTGTGTGTGTGTGCGTGTGTGTAGACGCACCGGGGACACAACAAATTTCCTCTTTTCCACCTGCCTGTATGGCCTGTTCAATGACAAAATAAACATTCAGTTATTTTATACAAAAGATTATCACAATTCAAACATTAGGTACTTTTATTAACAAGTGAATTCATTTTTAATTTGGAAAATGCCAACAGTATTTATTTTTACTTTCACATTTCACATAAATTCTATAGCAGAGGTCGGGGTACTTTTTAGCCATTAGCCAAAAATATTTTTGCGTAGGTCGCTGTTACCCCTACATTCTGAAAAGAAAAAAAGGAAGGTAAATGTATTTTATTTATTGAATTAATTGGAATTTACATGAAAACTATCTGTAAATAAATAAAAATTGTAAACATTAACATAATTCAAACGATTTTACGTTTTAGAAAAATGATGTTTCATTTTCGCTAAAATACTTCAAAATTAGGACTTTTTGACCTGAGCTCAATTTGAATACAGTCCTCGGCTATCAAAGTAAAAATACTGTGGGATTCTATCAGCACAAATATCAACAACTCAGAACCACACACAAAACTATAATAGTTCTCAGTTCTAATACAATAGTTCTCAGTCAGCAGCAGCAGTTCTCTATCAGCTTCAAGCAGTACCAAGTAACCGTTTCAAGTTTCTAGTTCAGGTCAGTATTCACTCAGAGCAGACCTCTGAATCAGCCTCTGATCAGACCAAGGAGCTCAAAGCTCGCCACGATACCACGACCCACGGAGTATTAATATTCACCAAGGAGCCATAAAAAGTTCAACACAACCAAGGCAGAAACCTGTGCACCCACGGAGTATTAATACTCACCAAAGACCCCTAAAAGGCTCAACATGCCAAGAATAAGAAGACTTCAGATACCAGGTCCACGAACCAAGATTCCGGAAACCCTCAGTTACAAAAGCATATACCAATCAGCTTTTTTAAGAGCTACCCCTTTAAGTTATTTTGAAAAAAGCATTTGAACTCTGTAATAACTCTGTTATTATCTCAATAAACGATATATATTACAAAATATAATCTTTAATTTTCTATCTAAGCAAAGGCCGTCCAGAAAATCCTAAAATACTATAATACATAGTTTATAAAATAGAAAATTTTAAGAATATCCTTATTACCCCCCGATAGTTTCATTGTTACCCGATTTGGGGTAATTTACCCCGGTTCCCCGACCCCTGTTCTATAGGATATCCAACATCATATTGACCAAATTGAAAGAGTGCAAAATAAATTATTAAAAATTATATCACATAAATTCTCATCAACTAATAACTCTCCTACCCCATATAACTATCCCTCTTTTTCCTAATTTTAATAAATTTTATTTGTCATGAAGCATTAGTGGGTTTAAAAATAATAATGTAAATTTCCTAATTTCTATAAATTTTATTTGTCATGAATTATTAGTGGGTTTTAAAATTAAAAAAATTCCCTAATTTTAATAAATTTTATTTGTCATGAATTATTATTAGTGGCTTTAAAATTAAAAAAATTCCCTAATTTTAATAAATTTTATTTGTCATGAATTATTAGTGGGATTTCAAATTAAAAAATTTCCTAATTTTAATAAATTTTATTTGTCATGAATTATTAGTAGGTTTTAAAATTAATAATTTAAATTTCCTAATTTTAATAAACTTTTATTTGTCATGAATTATTAGTAAGGTATTGAAAATAATAATTTAAATTTCCTAATTTTAATAAATTTTATTTGTCATGAATTATTAGTGGGTTTGAAAATAATAATTTAAATTTCCTAATTTTAATAAATTTTATTTGTCATGAATTATTAGTGGGTTTGAAAAATAATAATGTAAATTTTCATAATTTTAATAAATTTTATTTGTCATGAATTATTAGTGGGTTTGAAAATTAATAATTTAAATTCCCAAATTTTAATAACTTTTATTTGTCATGAATTATTAGTGGGATTTCAAATTAATAATTTAAATTCCCTAATTTTAATAAAATTTTATTTGTCATGAATTATTAGTGAGTTTGTAAAATAATAATTAAAATTCCCTAATTTTAATAAAATTTTATTTGTCATGAATTATTAGTGGTTTTAAAATTAAAAATTTTCCCTAATTTTAAAAAATTTTATTTGTCATGAATTATTATTAGTGGGTTTTAAATTTAAAAAAATTCCCTAATTTTAATAAAATTTTATTTGTCATGAAATATTAGTGCGTTTTCAAATTAAAAAAAAATCACATCGTCGTCGTCGCTCAAGCTGATTATAATAAGTATAGATTTATTAAAATTTAGAAAATATATTAAGAATGAATATATAATATTTCGAAAAGTGGTTTATAAATGTGTGATTGTGTTTGACCAGAGGCTATCTATCCTAGTATCTGTTTCTTGTTTATCTTCCAAGTTATAAGAGAGAGAGAAGGCCCTCAAGGGGAAACGACCTTTGACTTTGTGTCTATTGACGTCTATTGAGACAACTTGATGGGAATATTGATGACCTGCGAACTGGCTCTGTCTCTCCATCATATACTATTATATATATGGTACTAGACTAGATATACATATTACCAACCTTTTAAATCTTCTCCCACGTCCAACAACACCAACTGATATTCACTAATTAATTCATTCTAATTAATAATAATAAAAACATTGTTGTTGACATATGTTAACCATATTTTAAGAACAAGATTCTAGGGGAGAGAATTGATATATTTATATTAACTAATTAATTACCTCTAATTAGGTTGCCATGGCAGACAACAATGTATTTATTATTATTATTATTATTGATATATAAAATAAACAAACATTCGTTCTAATTA
>JALMQS010000144.1:2645156-2712509 GCA_024734495.1 Forficula auricularia
AATAATAAAAACATTGTTGTTGACATATGTTAACCATATTTTAAGAACAAGATTCTAGGGGGAGAATTGATATATTTATATTAACTAATTAATTAATTCTAATTAGGTTGCCATGGCAACAACAATGTATTTATTATTATTATTATTATTGATATATAAAATAAACAAACATTCGTTCTAATTAATAAATGGGGCATTCCACGGAAAATCGGACGGCTTGAATTTGACATTTTTTAGTACCCATCAAAAAACCCTTCTTGGTAAATTTTGAAATTTTTTGATCACCCTTTTAAAAGATATCGAATTTCGGTTTTTCCCTCATTACTTCTTCAAAAATTTAGGTAGAGCTGATCATAGAAAAAAGATTCGTAAGCCAAGATTCTTGAAAAATATCGGTTTACATTCATTGTCCCACCGCTGCCAGATATTTTTTGTCCGCCTCCGTGGTCTAATGGTCAGAGTAACTGACTGGCAACCCGGAGGTCTCGGGTTCGATTCCCGGCTATACCCAGACATTTTTTCTGTAAGTATAGGGTCTAGTAATAAAAATTAAGTGGGAGATAAATTTAACCGAATTTATCGGGCGGAGAATTTACCACTGCTCGAAGCCCCTAAAACCTTAGTAAATTGGATATTGAATTGTATCTAAGTTTCTGAGATTGGCTCGTGATCCCGGCTTCTTTTCCTTCTACTCTGTTCTTTTCACGATGGAGGGCCCAGCCCATACAGGCCTTTAGGTGATCCACCTTCTGGTGTATCTCCTTCTCACATCAATAACATAAAAAAAAAAAATTTGTAGGATCTGGCATTGATTTGTGGAACAGTCTGTCTGTTACTACTTGGGATTATAGTCCTCTGCCCCCTATGATTAAATCAATTGTAAATTTTGTCAAGTCCTAATGTCCTAGAGTTGTGCAAAATTTTATTTAGTTCTCACAAGCAGAGATTAGGTGAGGTAGAGAGAGGTCATACCATCCTTGTTAAGGTTTTGACCAGGTTTCCTTAACAGACTTATGGCAAATGCCGGGATGGCTAATGCGTCGCTTGCTCCTGGTATCGGGTTTTTCCGCTGAATTTTTAAATTACTTTTTGTCTTTTGATGGAAATCTATGGTCATGTTATTTGTTATTGAGCATACATTTCTATTTTTTTTCTTCTTTTTTTTTTTTACTTGTTTATTATTTGTTAAATTGTTGTAATTAATTTGTATTGATGTTTATTAATGTATTGTAGCTAGATTGTATTGATGTTTGGAGGACCTAGCCACCGAGGACTTGGGCCTCTAAGCAGGTCGAGGAATAAAGATTTATTTATTTAATTATTTATTTATTTAAAAATAGTCCAAATTCAATTTTTTTTTTTTACACACTTTTTAGAAAAAATACAAAAAATTATTTAAAGTGTTTTTATATGTGATTTTTGCGTTTGAAAATTTTAATCTTGTTTTTGAAACTGTATACGTACTATTCGATTTTTTTGATAATTTGTTATTTTAAACTTCAATTCATTTTACAAATTTTAAGACCGGGTTGATAGTGGTTCTATGAAAATTACCTACTATTTATTTTTCGATTTTCGATTTTCTTTCAACAAACTAAAATACAAATTATTTATTTTAAAGACCTGTTAACGATAAAAATGTATAAAAAGCAATTCAAAATAACTAAAAAAAAAAGTGGTTTTAATAATAGTTAAAGCGATTAAAATTTTTTCAAAATTTTCAAAAATCGGAAAAAAAATAGTATATAATTATCATAGGCCCACTATCAACCCAAAATTTGTAGAATGAATAGAAGTTTAAAATAAAAAATTATCAAAAAAATCGAAGAGTACATACAGTTTCAAAAACAAGATAAAAATATTCAAACTCAAAAATCTCATATAAAAACACTTTAAATAATTTGTTGTATTTTTTTTTCTAAAAAGTATGTAAAAAAAAATCGGTTGTCTGTAAAGTCGGTTTACTGACGATAGTTGAACGTGACAACGTAATAAGAAAATACCATTCCATCAGTATTTTCTTATGACGTTGTCACGTTCAACTATCGTCAGTAAACCGACTTTACAGACAACCGATTTTTCTCCATCTATTGCGCAGCTAACTTTGTTCTTTTTCTTCCTCTTCGTCGTGATTGCTGTATTTATCCTTTCCATCGAAAATCTCCCTTCCTCTCGTTCTATCTAATTTAAAAGCGCGCGCTCCTTCTTGCGCGTTCATTTATCTCCTTCTTGCTTGCTCATGAGTTTCTCCCTCTCTCTGTCCTTTTATAAAAAAGGCCCCCCCCGTTCCCTAGGTTTTTCATAGTTTTTAAAAAAATCTATAATTATTTAGGATAGATCACTTGTTGAATGTCCATCAGAGGAAGTTGAAAATAGACAGGACATAGTAGGGTTTATATTTATATATATATATATATGAGTGAGCAAGCAAGCAGTCAGACTAGAGTAGAGCGCTCACGAGGGAAAGAGATGGAATACGAGTTGGGCATTGGGGCTAGGGAGGGTGCGAGTGAGAGAGAAGATAGAAAGAAACAGCTCGTTCCGCGCTCTCGCTTGCACTTCAAGCCTTAAATGGAACGCCTCAGATGAGTCATGTTTTTTCGAACGTGCAGCCGGCTTCATCGATTTATAAGACGTTGTCACGTCAAAAAAAAAATCAAAAAAAAATAATACTAATTTGGACCATTTTTGAAGAAGTTATGATCGAAAAACCGAAATTCGATATCTTTTAAAAGGGTGATCAAAATAATGTCAAAATTTACTAGGAAGAGTTTTTTGATGGGCACTAAAAAATGTAAAAAAATGTAGTAAATCAAAAAGTAAAATTTTTCAAACCGTCCGAATGCCTCATATTAACTAATTAATTCATTCTAATTAGGTTTCCATGGCAACAACAATGTATTTATTATTATTGATATAGAAAATAAACAAACATTCGTTCTAATTAATATACCTATGTACTACACAATTTATTTATAATATAGTGAATATTAATTGTTACATCATCAAGCTAAATATATACCGCATCAAAATCGGTCATAAAAATACAATACCTGTATATTATGGTATTTTCATCTTGTCTCAGGTTGATGACATCATGTGTACATGTGTTAAATATCCTGCTAATAAAGGTAATTATCATGTTGAAATTGATCAAAGTAAAAGAAGGAAAAATGTTTTAGCGCAGTTTTCGATCATAGAAAAAATAAACTGATCTGGCCTTTACTACCTGAGACTTTACCATACACCTGGCCTCATCTTATATTTAAATTATTTAATGAAATAATTTATAACAATTTTAATTTTTTTTTTCAGAATTATTTAGACAATTTTATTTAGGTTTATTTAGATAACAGTTTGATTCATAAGTATAAAAAAATCAAAAAATTTAACTAGAAAAAAATGAATATATTTTTGAAAAGAACATAAAATATATATTTTTTTTATTGTGTTTTAAACAAATCAGAAAAAAGGGGGGGGGGGCAAAAAGGAAAATTCTAGTCTTTTCGACCAAACTGAACCAAATTTTGTAACATATCCTGTGGACCCTCAGAAGGCTATAAATGCAAAAACTAACCACCCAAAATGGCGGACGGGAGAGAGGGTCAAAAATGAAAATTCTAGCCCTTTCGACCAAACTATCTATACAAAATTTGGTTAGTTTTTGCATTTCTAGTCTTCTGGGGGTCCACAAAAAATGTATATAAAATTTGGTTGAGTTTGGTCAAAAGTGCTAGAATTTTCATTTTTGAACCTCCCCCCCCATTTTGAGTGGTTAGTTTTTGCATTTATAGCCTTTTTGGGGCCTACAGAATATGTATACAAAATTTGGTAGAGTTTGGTCGAAAGGGCTAGAATTTTCATTTTTGACCCCCCAACTTTTTATCATTTATGTTCATTAAAAAAAAAAATATTTTATGATTCTTTTCAAAAATATATTCAGTTTATTCTAGTTAAATTTTTTAATTTTTATATCTCTTCAAAATGTGGGAGATCTTTATGCCCCACTCTATATTTGTTAGTACAAAAATATCATGTTTTATTTAATTTTTTTTATGTTTTTTATATGTATGCCTGATTGGTACAAGTCAACTGTTATAATCAGCGTTGCCGTTACAGTACAAATATATTATTTACAATACCTTTTTTCTTGAAAAGTTCAATAGTACATTAGCATTAAAATAATTTAGTTTCTAGTACATTCCATAAAATTCTCAAAAGTTGTACTACATTTATGATACATTAGAGACCTAAAAATATAAGCATCAAAATATCAATATATAGTACGGATAGATGACGCTGCACAAAGTTAGCTCTAAATGTTCAACATAATGTGGGTTCCATGGGCGTAGTTAGTGTTATGATTAAATAACCTTGAAGGAGATGGCGCTGGTTTCATTTATGTTCGCAGAGTTAGAGCTAGATTGTAACTGATTCTGAAACAATGAATAAACATGTAACATAACATGGTGGCAGCGGTGGGTTTATTACCAGGCATCACTTATATATTTATTTCCGATTAAATTATTACGTTACTTCCAAAATTTATTAATTCTACTAAAAAGTTAGTTGATCTCTAATCGGATTACCGAAATTGAAACCTTATGGTGGCTAATCAGCTAGTCGGCTGCCCCTCTAGGAAAACTCCCTAACTACGCCAATGTGTATAATGTATATCCGTCACTACAGCCCCATGTATATCTTGGATAGAAGTGTGCCTATACCTTCCCTTCCCCGACCAACCACCCCAGATGGGATCACGACTTATATACCGCGAAGTCCCCTCCAAGCAACCAGCGGAATCACCCGAATTCTGACGGAAACGCGGTTTGAGTGGGGAGAAGTCCCTCCCCGCCCGTCCGCCACTCCTAACTGCGCCAAAGGTGGTTCCTATTCATAAAAGAAAATTAATTTTAAAATACAATTTGCAATTCAAATTATCTGAATTAAAATTAACAGCTTTTATAGCTGAACACGATTTATCTTTTAAAGCGATGAAACACTTAGCTCATTTTATAAAGTCCGTCTGTGTAGATTCAGACGTTGTCGTTGGAGTATTAAAGCAAGTAGAACGAAAACTACAAAAATAATAAATGAAAAAATAGGACCATATGTTAGGAAAAAATTATATCTCCTGTCAACACAACATTTTTTCTCAACAAACTCATAAACAAAACACTAATAAAAAATTTAATTTAAGTTAATATACAAAAACAATAAAGTGGCTCGATTTTTTAACCCATTACAGTATATTTTACTAAAATGAAAAGTAGATTCGAATTAAAGCTCTTGGTAACAAGTGTTAAATAAATAATGACCATATCTCAACCACTGCTAAAGCTGCAGCGCGCAAGCTTGGTCTTCTATTTAGGTCTAGACGCTGTTATACTCCCAGTCAACTTCTTATGCTGTATAAGGCTCAAATTCGTCCCTGTCTCGAATATGGCTCTCATCTGTGGAGGGGTGCCTCCAAGCATTCTCTTGCTACACTGGATGCAATTCAGAAGCGAGCAATTAAACTAATAGGAGAACCGGCTCTAACCAACTCACTCGACTCCCTGGCTCACCGAAGAACCGTTTCTGCCCTTTCCCTGTACTACAGATACTATCACGGTGTCTGTTCAGTCGAGCTGAAATCTATTATCCCCCTAATGCCTTCTTTACGCGAAACGCGCGGTTTTCTAACGCTCAGCACCCCTTCGCTGTCAAATTGGATAAAAGTCGAACAAGCGCTTTCGCCAACTCTTTTATCCCTATGACCTCCAGAGACTGGAACTCGCTCCCTGCCACCATCTTTCCCGCGACTTATAACCTTCAGCTATTTAAGACCCGTATCCACAGATACCTTCGACCCCCGCCCAACCCATAAAATTCTTTCTTCTTCTTTTCACGATGGAGGGGCCAACCCAGGCCTTTAGGGGTTGCACCTTTTTGGTGTAACTCCTTCTCTCATCATTACCATAAAAAAAGCTAAAATAAACGTGTATATTTCGCTTAATTTACTTTTTTCAACAATATACAAATAAATAATTAATAAAATATTGGAAATAAAACAAATTTTAATGACTAAACAATTAATTAATGAGATTTAAGGAAAATATTTTTTTCTAGTATAGTTTGGTATGCCAAATCTAAGTTTGAGACCTCGAAAGTGTAGGGACAACTTTTGGTAGCTGAAAAACCTCAAAATCTTGGGACTTTTTTAGCTTATAACTAGAAAAGAGTACACATTTTCTAAATAACCGTTCTATAGTAATAATCAGTAGAGATTGTGGTGTTGGTGCAAGGTGAAACATCTTTAATAAAGATAAGAGTAAATAAATATTTTATTTAATATGGATTTACTATGAGTTAAGGATACTGGGTCACTTATTTCACATTAAAATTAAAAAATTAAAAGATATAAAAAAATTTTTTGAAAAAGAAAAAAAAAAAAAAAATTTTATATCTTTTAATTTTAATGTGAAATAAGTGACCCAGTATCCTTAACTCATAGTAAATCCATATTAAATAAAATATTTATTTACTCTTATAGTTCTATAGTAAATTAAAGAGGACAAAATTTCGCGTCGATTAAAAAAAAAGAAATGCAAAATTGGTCCAGTAATTCAATTTTTAATGGGGATCCAAAAAGTCCCTGGGATCATTTTTGAATATCCCAAAAAGTGGAAAAACCGGACAGGATATGATCCGAATCCTCAAAAA
The DNA here is from genome assembly GCA_024734495.1 of Forficula auricularia. NCBI lineage: Eukaryota > Metazoa > Arthropoda > Insecta > Dermaptera > Forficulidae > Forficula > Forficula auricularia. The sequence goes on from JALMQS010000144.1 coordinate 2,651,862, forward strand.
CGTCATGGAAAATGCTAGATATCTATAAATCTAAGAGTTTTATCAAAAAGTGGTCCAAGTAAACATTCAAGTCAACAAAGTTTCCTAGAGAATGAGATAAGAATCAAATTTCTAGGATGAGTAGTTTTCATTTTATGAAGGAAAATTTGAGATTTTTTTTGCAAAAAATTGTAGTTTTTCAAAACTTCAACCTCATTTGGTCACGGGTTACAATTATCCAATTAAGATGAAACTTCATTTAAATTGTAGAAAATTTAATCTAGTTTAAAAATGTATAGAGTGGTCTTTGTCGAAAACGTGCTCCTTCAAGGTCAAAATACGAAAAAATCGAAAAAGTGCGAGTTTTTGGGACAGGTATTCAAAAGTGATCCAGGGTAGGGGTGTTATTTGGATCTCCATTAAAAATCGAACTACTTCGCTAATTTTGGATTTCTTTTTTTAATCGACGTGAAATCTTATCTTCTTTAATTTACTATAGGACGGTTATTTAGAAAATATGGACTGTTTTCGGGTTATAAGCTAAAAACTGGAAAAAGTCCTATAATTTCGATGTTTTTCGGCCACTAAAAGTTGCCCCCCACACTTTTGAGGACTTAGATTTGGCATAGGTACAGACACCATACCAAACAATCCATTAGGTGGCACAGACAAATTTTCAATTATTTTTATCTTAATACATTTGATTATTCCCTCTGAACATTTCAAATATGGGAAAGCAGATCTTATTCCCTCTGAGCTTAATACATGTTTCAGGTCTAGCTTCACTTAACACCGTCCGTTTCTGAAATTAGCCCCGAACAAATAAATAGACAGAGATAAAGGAAAATAGTTGATTATAACTTAGTTATCATTAAAAAAGCAATTGAATAATTAAATTGACTTTCTAAATAATAAATAATTAATAAATAAAATAGAGGTTTCGTCATCACTAAAATAACAAAATTAATATAATTTATAAATAATAATAATTAAATTAATAGATTAGGTTTATCTAATTTTAATTATTTTTTTCTTATTAAACGAGCAAATCTTGTATATTTATATACGAGGGGTGAACCGCGACCTAAAAATCGTGTACACCTACTTCCACTTCCACTTCCACTTCAAAGTAGAGGACAATAGACTACAATAGATTATCTAAAGTATTCCAAAATAATTCCAAAGACGGTGTACACCTAATTTCAATCGCGGTTCACCCATCGTTTATATATATATATATATCAGTTTTTCGAAAACCGCTTAACGATTTATTGTTAATTCAAATAATTAATTAGTGATTGTGACCATAAAAACGTATAATTACATTTTTCTGTAATTTCCTTTTAATAATTAATTGATTTTTTTAATTTTATATTCCACTAATAGATCATTACAAATGTTATTATAAATAAAAGTAGGTTATTTAATCAATTAAAAGAAAAATATTGACGAATGGAAAAAACCAATCGATTTGATTGGGGAATAATGGAATTTAAATAATTATCGGAAAAGAGGTTTTTTTATCTAATTAGATTTTTCCTCTTATTAAAAACAAGGACTAAAGATGAATAAGGACACTCGATGGTGGAGAAGTAATCTCCGGAATCGAAGCAAAATACAATGTATACATTAATTAATGTAAAATAATTGGTTTAATAAAATTTATAAAAAAAAATCAATTAAAGGTATTTTTTATTTCCTGTAAAATAATTTATTAGAATATCATCAATTTCATTCTCATAAAAAATCCGACAATTCGAAGGATCGTGACTCCTTCTTCAGGATATAAAAGGTTCAACGAAAAAGCTTTAGTAAACTATATTAATAAATAAATAAATAATAAAAAATATTAATATTATTAAATTAAAAGTAAAATTATTTTTTTTGAAAATTATTATTTAGGTACTATGAGTTATTAACTAGGTCACTTGTTTCACATGTAAGAAATAAGAGAGAGAGAGAGAGAGAGAGTTTTCTCAATATATATATTTCAGGCTGTCAACCCATCGTCAGGAGATACAGAAAATAGCTGACGATGGGTTGACAGCCCGAAATATATATATATATATATTGAGAAAACTCTCTCTCTCTCTCTTATTTTTTACATGTGAAACAAATGACCTAGTGAATAACTCATTGTACCCAAATAATAATTTTCTAAAAAAATATTTTTACTTTTCTTTTAATAAAATTTGTTTCACCAACACACCACCAGACTCTCTAAAAATTATTATTAATATTATTATTAATTGAAATTACATTCAAAAGATTTCTGCCCAGTGATATTTCTTGATGATTACCATAGTGGGTCAAAACGTTAGGCAAAAAAAAATTAAATTAAATTTTAATTTATTTTGACTGCGAATACAATTCGAGGTTTTTAACTTGAATTTAAAATGATAAAAATAATATTAATATATCGATTTTAACTGAAGCAAAAAATTACAGAGCATTGCTCGGTGTTCCAGGTAGGTACTATAATCAAAATGAACCTTACAGTAAATTGGGGGATTTCAGCTTACATTAATTGCGGGAAAATATTTTTTTTCTAGTATCGTTTGGTATGGTGTGGGTATGCCAAATCTAAGTTTGCGACCTCGAAAGTGTGGGGGACAACTTTTGGGTGGCCGAAAAACCTCGAAATTATCAGACTTTTTCCAGTTTTTAGCTTGTAACTCGAAAACATTTCACAATAAATAACCGTTCTATCTACTCTTATTAAACGAGCAAAAATTGTATATTTATTTATTTATATATATATTTGTATCTTGGTTCTATTTTGAAAACGACTCTACCGATTTTGATGAAATTCACGGGTTAGGCGGTTTTTGGGGTGAAAATTCGATCTGTCACAGTCTCATCTTCGACAAAATTGTTTTTGATGTGTTTTTTTCGTAATCAAATTAATTATTCTCAGGTAGAAAAATGCCAATCTTAGGGATTTGAAAAGGGTTTCTCTTTTCTTTTGTACCCAGGCAGACAATGGGTTGATAATTCATTGTTCTCAAAGGCCTTGAAGAAGTATTGTGATTGTGGATTTTAACATATTTTGTTCTCCCTAAACGTTAGAAATATTAATAAACGTTTTATAATTGTTTTTATAAAGAACTTTATTTATTTAATAGAATAAAAAATAATCAAGAATTTATTTAAAAATATATTTCGCATAAGCAGGTCTCAATTTTCTGAAAAATAACACAGTGGTCTAAGACCTTATATATATATTTGTATTTTTTTTAATTTGAAAACGGCTTTTAAATAAAAATCGACCTTTTTATCAGAATTTTAAATTTAAAATAATATTAAAATAAAGGTTTTAACTGAAGGAAGAAGTTACCGAGCATCGCTCGGTGCCTCCAGGTACTAGTAAATTAAAGAGGACAAAATTAAAAAAAAAAGAAATGCAAAATTGGTCCAGTAGTTCGATTTTTAATGGGGATCCAAAAAACAGTCCTCGGGATCATTTTTGAATATCCCAAAAATCGGAGAGGATATGATCCGAATCCTCAAAAGTGTCATAGAAAATGCTAGATATCTATAAATCTAAGAGTTTTGACAAAAAAGTGGTCCAAGTAAACCTTAAAGTCAACAAAATTTCCTACAGAATGAGATAGGAATCATGTTTCTAGATTGAGTGGTTTTCATTTTATGATGCGATTTTGTTGCAAAGAATTGCTGTTTTTTAAAACTTCAACCTCATTGCGGCACGGGTTCCCATTATCCAATTAAGATGAAACTTTGTTTAAATTGTAGAAAATTTAATCTAGTTTAAAAATGTACTATATAGTAGTCTTTGTCGAAAATGTCCTCCTTCATGGTCAAAATAGAAAAAAATAGAAAAAAGTGCGAGTTTTTGGGATAGGTATTCAAAAGTGATCCGGGGGAGCTGTTTTTTAGATACCCATTAAAAATCAAACTACTAGACCAATTTTGCATTTCTTTTTTTTAATCGACTGAAATTGACGGTTATTTAGAAAATACGGACCGTTTTCGAGTTTTAAGCTAAAAACTGGAAAAAGTCCGAAAATTTCGTGGTTTTCTCGGCCACTAAAAGTTGTCCCCCACACTTTCGAGATCGCAAACTTAGATTTGGCATACCCACAACATACCAAACGATACTAGAAAAAAAAATCTTTTCTCACAATTAATGTAAGCTGAACCACTTTTGGGATCCTCTATTTCAGGGGTCGGGGAACCGGGGTAAATTACCCCAAATGGGGTAACAATGAGATTATCGGGGGTAATAAGAACATTTTTAAAATTTCTATTTTATATACTATTAAATAAAAGTTAAAAAAATATAGAAACATTAATGAAAGTTTTGCATTTTTTGTATTTTAGCGAAAATGAAACAACATCATTTTTCTAAAATGTATTAGGTTTGGCGGTTAATAATGTCCTGGCTTTCACCTGGAGAAGCGGCACCATCGACCCCACGGAAGAATCGGTTCGGAAAGAAAACAATGCTGTGCATCTGGTGGGACCAAAAAGGTTTGCTGTATTATGAGCTGCTAAAACCGGCCGTTGATGCGGGCCGCTACAGACAACAATTGAACAATTTGAATCATGCATTGATCGAAAAACGGCCGCGATGGACTTGTCATTTTGCTCCACGACAACGCTTCGTCGCCCACCGCCAAATCGACGAAATAAACCATCAAAGCGCTCGAATGGGAGGCCCTACCCCACCCGCGACTGTACGAAGCTCGCACGGATCGAGACGAGCTGTTCCGAAATCGGACGAATACGTAAGCAGCTGTTTGTGAAAAAATATTGCATAAATATTATAATTGCATAAGTTGATAAAAAATGCTATGCAATAGCTTTACCGCGGCAGTCCCCGAGTGCCACACATATATTTTTTTGTTTTTCTGTGTTTTTCTTTCTTTGGATCTTATGTATGTTTGTATTATCTTTTTGTGATTATTTTTTAAGTTTTTGTATTTTATTGATTTGTATCACTTCACCTTTATTTATTTTTGTGACTTTTGTAAAAAAATTTCAATTGTATTATTGTGTATAAGGACACTTTTGTCCGTCTATTGATTTAAAATAAAATAAAATTACAATTAATTCAAAAATAATACTATATATAGTGATCTAGATTAATTTGTAACAACGCTTAGAGAAATTTCTCTAAAAAAATTCCCTCTTGACTAGAATCGAACCTACGAACTCTTGAACTAAGGTCCTCTGCTTTATCCACTAGACCAACCTGACATTAATATTTATACCATGATTTCAGTTACTAAAACTATAAATTTTTGATTTAGACTTTGTATCGAGATAATATTGTATTCATTTGAATTCGAATGAAAATGAAAAAACACCAATTGATTTTAAATTAAAAAACATTGAATATATATTAATTAACGAGGCAAATTTGAAATATAATTGTCAGCTCGGATTTTAAACTGATGGCTCCAATCGATTTTTATTAACCAGGCATATTTGAAATATAATTTTAATTTGCACTCAAATTTTGAGATGAAAGACTCTAAAAGACTTTAAATTAAGAAACATTAAATATATCGATAATTATTCCTCAACCTCCCCCCCCCCCCCCGCCCCGCCACTCAAAAATTTAATATTCAATTCGCTTTTCTTTGCGCACAGAAGAAATTATTCACATCTTATTTGATTTATTTTTATATATTATTTGTTTATTTTTTAATAATTTGCACTATTATTTAATTTTTTATATTAAATGACACACAAAAAAACCTAAGCAAAAAAATCAAGTCTTGGCGACTCTGATTTTTACCATCTGGATTTGGGGATCCCTATTATATATTTACTCTATACACGATTTTCTTCATTGATTCTGCTTTGAATATATCATTAATCAAGAGTTATAACTACAGTGCCGTGGTCAAATAATTTAATACACCATTATACAAAAGCAAGTACATTTTTCTCATTTTATTTTAAACGTGGTTTTTTAAGAGGAATAGAATTTTTGGACCGAGACGCTGCCCGCCAGGGCACCAGCCCGGAGGGCCGAGCTTCGAGGGCGTGCCGAAGGCACGCACGAAAAGCTCGTATATAATATCCATTTACCTTGCTTTTTTTTTGCTTTTCAGAATGTAGGGGTAACAGCGACCTTCGCAAAAATATTTTGGGGTAATGGTTAAAAAAGTTCCCCGACCTCTGCTCTATTTATTGGGCTACAATAAATTACCAAACATTTTTATTTAATCTTATAGTATGTAAATTTTTTATTTCTTCTCATTCTTCTCCATAATAATAATCTTCAACGACAGTTTAACTTTCACTTCACTTTCAATCATTTGTTGTCTCCTCGTCTAATCATCCTTCTTCATCTCTGAACTCTCGTTTTCAAAGAATTTCAACTTTATTGAGATTGATGAAAGAAGATATTAGAGAAGAAGAAAAGTATTCTCTATAAAAAGAAGGTTTTTTTTTTTTTTTTAATAAACACGAAAGAATTTAGTTGAAATTAAACTTTGGAGCCGGTTTTGGTTAGAGGATCAGAGTGCCTCTAGGCAATATTTTAGTGTACGTCTTCTTGGATTTAAGGTAGGTTAAGGTGAGGATCAACTGGTAAGGGAAAAAATTATCTCTTTATTTCTATTACCCAAGCTAAGGTGACCAACCGTACTCGTTTAAGGAGTAGTACTTGGAGGCACCGAGCGATGCTCGGTAACTTCTTCCTTCAGTTAAAATCTTTATTTTAATATTATTTTTAATTTAAAATTCTGATAAAAAGGTCGATTGTTATTTGAGAGCCGTTTTCAAATTAATAAATACAAATTTATCTATATAGTATTCGACCACTGTCCCCCCCCCCCCCTCAACCCTGCTCGACCCCACCCCCGAAACCTCACCTTACCCCCGGATCCCCCACCTCTGCACCCCCACATCCACCACATCCACCCCCGCTCCGCACTAAGATCGCTTTCTCATCCTCAAAACTTGTTACTTGTTTCATCAAAATCGTTAGAGCCGTTTTTAAAATTAAAAAAAAAATACAAATACTTGTATATTTATACCTGGAAGACCGAGCTTTATTCGGGTTTAGCTTGACAACAACACACCACAATCACAAAGTTCTTCAAGGCCTTTGAGAACAAAGATTTAAACCAACCCATTAATCTGTCTGGGTACAAAAGAAAAGAGGAACCCTTTTTAAATCCCTAAGATAAGATTGGCATTTGTCTACCTGAGAATAATTAATTTGATTACGAAAAAAACCCATCAAAAACAATTTTGTCGAAGATGAGACCTTGACAGATCGAATTGTCAACCCAAAAACCCCATAACCCGTGAATTTCATCAAAATTGGTAGAGTCGTTTTCAAAATAGAACCAAGATACAAATATATATATAAATAAATAAATATATATATATAAATAAATATACAATTTTTGCTCGTTTAATAACTTCTTTTTCGTATGCCGTACTCCTTTTAAAATCTGTACCTACTCCAAAAACTCTCATTTGCATTGTTTTATACTCTTTTGCTTTACGAGGATTTCCCTTAAAGCAAAAACAAAGTGATTCGGCATAGTTTTTTAGTGAGTTTCTTTGAATGAAAGCGTTAGTTTTATTTACTAAATACTCTAAATTAAGTAAAATTTAAGTAGTAAGTTTATTTTGAAGCATAATTAAATCTAATTAATTCATTGTTTAATAATTAATTTGTTTTGTTTACAATATTTTATTGATTATTATTTATTTGTATTGTTGAAAAAGTAAATAAAGCTAACAATAATAAATTGATCTTTGTTATTTAATATGTAGATAAATTGAAACTATAAATTTGTAAGCTTACTTATATTAACCGAATGTTTTCTACATTTGATTCAATCGCGAATGAAATGTAGGGAATTTTTGTCAAATATTGAGTGAAAATAATATATGAACTCATATATTTCTAACTTGAAATAATGATTCTAAATAATCCAATAGCGTAATCCGCAGTAGTCTCGCGATAAATATATTTTTCAAATAAGCGCGGTCAAAAACAATTCTCATTGATTTATCAATTATTCTTTGATATATTAATGAGAAAAATTATAAAATTTATTTAGAATTATTATTTCAAGTTAGAAATATATAAGTTCAGATATTATTTTCACTCAATATTTGACAAAAATTCCCTACAGTTGATTCAATCGTGAATCAAATGTAGAAAACATTCGGTTAATTAATGGCAAGCATCTAACATACATGCTAATAGACCGAGCGCTCTAGACTGGGAGATTGAATATATAACATCTGAGATTTCAAATTCACTTGGTGATCCATCCGAATGTCTAGCGGGCTATACGCGAAATGACGTTGGATTGTAGCTAAGTGGATCACATCTTTTTCTCTCTTGGTCCAGACTTAAGACTCCGCAGACTCCAATAGCGTAATCCGCAGTGTCTCGCGATAAATATCTTTTTCAAATAAGCGCGGTCAAAAACAATTCTCATTGATTTATTAATTATTCTTTGATATATTAATGAGTAAAATGATAAAATTTATTACTTATATTATTTTTAGGAAAATTGGATTTATTAATTATTACATTATTAGTGATATTGGTATATAGATCAACTGGTAAGTGAAAAAATTATGTTTTTATTTCTATTACCAAACAAATTTAGGGAGTTTTATCCTCCTTTTTCTTGAGCCGTACACTTTTTAAAGCTTGTACTCCAAAAACAATTTTTTTGCATTGTTCTTTTGTACTTCTAAAAATATAAAAAACTATAACGATTTGCGAATATACATTCGTTTTACGAGGATTTCCTTAGAGCAAACAAATAAATTGATTCGGCATAGTTTTAGTGAGTTTCTTTGAATGAAAGCATTATTTTTACTTACTTGGTAAAATTTAAGTAGTACGTACATTTAGAAGCATAATTAAATCTAATTAATTAATTGTTTAATCAATAATTTGTTTTGTTTACAATATTTTATTGATTATTTATTTGTATTGTTGAAAAAGTAAATAAAACTAAAAAAACAAACTATAAAATTGTAAAAGCTTACTCTTATATTATTTTAGGAAAATTGGATTTATTAATTCGCATGATTTATTAATTATTACATTATTAGTGATATATGGGATATGGAACTCTAAAGGACTATCTCCCGTATTTATTTGAAATCATCATATAACAATTAAACCGGAAAAAGGACGGAACTGCAAAATACCAAAAAACTTCAAGTAAACATGTACTTTTAGTCTTTTGATTTTGACCAAAATCTTGAGATAGGTACTTCTTCTAGTCACGAGATGGCTCAAGTTTCAAATCCCAAAGGATAAAAATCCTTTAACTAAATCTTTAACTAATTAAGCCTTCAGATATTTAAGAACCGTATCAAGAGGTACCTTCGACTCCGACTCAACCCCTCAAAATTTTTTCTCTTCTCCTTCTACTTTTCGCGATGTAGAACTCATTACTAGCCTGTAAAAGTACCACATTCCAATTGCTTTTGGTTTAAAGAGGCCTATTTTTGACTAAAAAAAAATTATTGCCAAGAGTTGAAGAATTGATTATTTTTAGAGTAGTAAATCAAAGAGAGTGTGCCCTCTGCTTGATGCAAATAAATAAATTTATATATATAGATAACAATTTGCGAACACATTTGATTTACGAGGATTTACCTTAGAGGAAACAAATAAATTGATTCGTCATATAGTTTTTAGTGAGTTTCTTTCAATGAAAGCGTTAGTTTTACTAACTAAAATACTCTAAATTAAGTAAAATTTAAATTGGAATTACATTTTGAATCATAATTAAATCTAATTAATTATAATTGTTTAATCAATAATTTGTTTTGTTTACAATATTTTATTGATTATTATTTATTTGTATTGTTGAAAAAGTAAATAAAGCTAAAAATACGTAATTGATTTTTTTTTAAATTGAAACTATAAAACTGTAAGCTTACTTATTATTATACTTACTTTCATGATATAGAATATATATGTTAAAGTAAAAATTATGGTAAGTCTACCTATATATAACGAGCTTTTCGTGCGTGCCTTCGGCACGCCCTCGAAGCTCGGCCCTCCGGTCTGGTGCCCTGGCGGGCAGCGTCTCGGTCCAAAAATGTTATTCCTCTTAAAAAAACCACACTCCAAATGTATACCCGTAAACTACCGAAAATACATCGTCTCTTAAAAGTTTCGCCTCTTTAATTTTTGAGTGGCGCGGGGGGGGGGGGGAGGAATAATTATGAATATATTTAAATTTAAATTTAAATTTCATTTTTCCTTTTCATTACAAAAATAATGAAATGATTTATGAACTGCAAAAAATTCGCAGGCTGAATCATGGAAATTATTCAAATTTACGCGGTTCAATTAATTTAATTAATTACAAAAAATATATTTAATGTTTCTTAATTTAAAATGAATTGGAGTCTTTCATTTCAAAATTACAATTATATTTCAAATTTGGCTGGTTAATGAAAATCGATTGGAGCCATCAGTTTAAAATCTGAGCTGACAATAATATTTCAAATTTGCCTCGTTAATTAATATATATTTAATGTTTCTTAATTTAAAATCTATTGGTATTTTTTCATTTTCATTCGAGTTCAAATAAATACAATATTATCTCGACACAAAGTCTAAATCAAAAATTTATAGTTTTAGTAACAGAAATCATGGTATAAATATTAATGTTAGATTAGTCTAGTGGTTAAAGCTAATGACCTTAGTTCAAGAGTTCGTAAGTTCGATTCTAGGCAAGAGGGAAAATTTTTTAGAGAAATTTCTCTTAGCGTTGTTACAAATTAATCTAGATAAATATATATAGTATATATTATAGTTAGGTATATAGCTATATGTAAATCTATTTTTTTTTTTTTTAAGGACAGTCCTTATAATTTATTTTTGAAATTACTAATATGGTAGGTATATGTTAGATTGATATCACATAAGCATCAAATCCCATGGATGTTATTCAATCATCTTCTTGAAAAGAGCAGAATTTCAACAAATACCTGTATAAAGGATAAAAGGAAATCTGGTAAAGAATGACATTTCTAGAAAGGAACCCGAGACTAGGCTCTTAAGGCCATTCAGCTAGCTATATCGCGTTTAGATCTATCTAATAAACAAATTATGAACTTAATCATTTGGGAGAGTAACTAACTGGTAGTTGAACGAAAGCGAAAGTAATCCTTGGCTGTTGGGTCGGTCGTAAATCGTTTCCTTCCTTCTCTGAAAATGCCCTTCCTAGAAACCTGAAACAGATATACTAGTATTTTATACAGTTAGCCAAATGGAGAGTCGGCTGCAGAACAGACTGGATGCGAAATCCGTGCTTCTTAATCAGTCAGTCCCATCAGGAACTGACAAACTATCATGGTTAAAAGTCAAGTTTATTATTATAATATTTTGGCCTCGGTTCACGTCACAGCTTTCACTGACGTCACACAAGTCATCATTTTTATCTAAACGATAACCACAACGCGATGATTGTTCAATTAATGAACCGTATACATTTAAAATAAGTTATATAAAATTCGTCAACACATTCAAAAGGAGAGGGTGTTTTTTTTTCTAAAATTCATCAAACCTCCTTAAAGTTAAGTTTTAGAGAAGGAAAACATTTCAATATAATAGTTTTGGGATTCTATATCTCTATGTTCACCGATCTCCAGTTTAAACGGCTTAACCGATTGATTTGAAATTTAAAACATATACACCTGAGAGGTCAAGTAACCGGTGTCATTAATAAAAAGTTTACTTTTAGTACCAGGAGGAACATTATTCTAAGTTCTAATAAGAAAACTTTAATTTAAATCTAATATTTTGTAAACCTACAAATATTTAGTTTAATATAATACAATTTATAAACCCGCAATATCTAAATAGAACAAATATAATAAATAATCATGAATATACATTGTTATACAATTCAAACAAATAATATTATCATCAAATAAATTCACAAATTCCGTTAAATTAAAATTAATTGATTAATCACCATAGAATTTTTTGTTATTTATCAAATTTAAAATTAGATTTTTTCAAATGATATTAATAAACAAAGCGGATTTTTTATTCTATCTTCACTTTGTCTATTTCTAATGATTGTTGTAATTCTTTATATTTTATATATACATAGTACAGTCAACGAACGCTCAAAAAGGGGGTATAGGATATAGAAAACATTGAAAAGGGTAGAATTTTTTTCTTATGGAATGTGTTTGGGGTAGTTAGGAGATAAAAATACTAAAAGTCACCAGTTTTAGCTACCGGGCTTAGGGGTGGGTGGGGGTGGAATAGTCCCGTTTTTTGGATTTTCGCTTATTTCTCAAAAACGGGGGGTCGTAGGGAAAAATCACACTTAACAAAATAAAAGCTTATAAAATTTGCTACAAGATTGCTTCTATTTTATTTTTATTTATTTCTTATGGTTTTTTAGATATTCGTCCCCGAATATCGTGAATGTATAAAACTACTTTTTTGTAAATTATATGTTTTTCGTCAAACTTTTGTCTCTAGTACCTCAGCCTTTCATTTTACAGTAAAAGTCCTTTGAAAAGATATTGTAGAACATTCAATGGTCTTTAAAATGATATATAGATTTAGTATTTTATCTTCAAATAGTCTGGGGTTATAGCAATTTGAAAATTTCAGGCTGATTTATACTTTTTGAAAGATCATTGCTTTGTCAAGATTTTTCTTTTTAAAACCCACAAACAGTTTAAGATAATAGAATTTATAAAATATATCCCGTGTATATCAATATGATAGTTTTGGGATTCTATATCTCTATGTTCACCGATCTCCAGATTAAACGGCTTAACCGACTAATTTGATATTTGAAACATATACCCCTGTGGGATCAAGTAACCGGTGCGATTCATAAAAAGTGAAGTTTTAGTCCTAGGAAGAACTTTATTCCAAGTTCTAATAAGAAAACTTGAATTGAATTTTTTTCTACAAATTTAAATTAATCTTTGTGAAACCCACAAACAGTTTAATAAATACAATTTATAAAATATATCTGCAATTTCTAATTACAACAAATAAAGGGAAAATTCCAGTTCACACGATCCATAACCAAAATGCGTATCCTCGGCCAAATGACGATGAGGCTAAATCTAGGAACTTTAAGAAACGAAACTATTATATTGATCTTATGAACAAGCGTTCTTGAGACGTTATAACTTAGTGTTTTTTTCATTATTTATGTCATAAGAAACCATGGAACAATAATAATCGAAACAATAAAGAAAAAGCGAACCAACAAGAAGTTTTTACACCCTTGTTCCTTCCACGATAAACTCCTAACAAATGTCATACCCAGATTTATCCCTATAGGAGAATAATAGTTTTAGGATTCTTTATCTCTATGTTCACCGACCTCCAGGTTAAACGGCTTAACTGATTGATTTGAAATTTGAAACATATACTCTTGAGAGGTCAAGTAACAGGTGTGATTTATAAAAAGTGAACTTTTAGTCTCAGTAGGAACTTTATTCCAAGTTCTAATAAGAAAACTCTAATTGAATTTTTTCTACAAATTTAAATTAATCTTTTTAAAACTCACAAACAGTTTAATATAATACAATTTATAGAATAAATCCACAATTTCTAATTACAACAAATAAGGGGAAAATCACAGTTCACACGATCCATAACCAAAATGCGTATCCTCGGCCAAATGACGATGAGCCTAAATCTAGGAATTTTAAGAAACGAAACTATTATATTGATCTTATGAACAAGCGTTCTTGAGACGTTATAACTTAGTGTTTTGTTCATTATTAATGTCATAATAAACCAAGGAACAATAATAATCGAAACAAGGAAGAAAAAACGAGCTACCAAGGAATTTTTAATAGCAAACGTCACACAGTTGTTCGTCATCTTAAACTGGTAGAGGCTTACAAAATCCCGGGCTGACACACCCTTGTTCCTTCCACGATAAACTCCCAACAAATGTCATTCCCAGATTTTTACCTATAGGAGAATCAATTAATAGTTTTGGGATTCTATATCTCTATGTTCACCGACCTCCAGGTTAAACGGCCTAACAGATTGACTTGAAATTTGAAACATATACTCCTGAGGGGTCAAGTAGCCGGTGGGATTCATAAAAAGTGAACTTTTGGTACCAGGAGAAACTTTTTATTCTATTCTCATTCCAAGTTCCAATAAGAAAACCACGTCCCTTGCTCTGAGCAAGAGTATTTATACTGGAAAACACATTCTTTTATTTATTTTGTTTTTCAATTGGTTCAGTATCTAAAGCGGAATGGACACTTTAGTTCCTAATAACTATGTATTTCAGTCTTTGAAGGATTTAAAATAGCTAAAAAAGCATATATACAAAAGATTTTCATTTCAAAAAAGTACAAACGACAAACAAATGCCAAAAGTACTACTACAAGAGCGTAAATGAGAAAAATAGTAAAAAGTAGATTATATAAAAAATTGTATGGTATATAATATAATAATACCTAATCAAACATTTTATAATGTAGAGTGTATAAAATTAATCATATAACAGAGATAATAGGATTTGTAATCACAAATAAGCAAATAGAAAATTAATAATTAAATTATATCTCTAAGAATATATACTTAAGCGATATACAGGGGACAAATAATATATTATTATATAACGTAATAATTGTTTTTTGTCATTAATTTGTTTTGTTTACATTATTTGATTGATTATTTATTTATATTGTTGAAAAAGTAAATAAAGCAAATAGCCCGGGAAAATTAGACCAAAAAAAGGCCAATAAATATGCACAAGCTGGAAATAATTTTAATCGACATTAGGCATCCCAAATACAAGTTTGTGACGGTTTCTGGCTGGTGATAAATTTTTGAGGGCCTAAAAACCACCAACATTTTGGACTTTTATCAGATATTCATCTATAACTCGAAAACCATGGATCCTACGGAAAATTTTACTCTTACCAAAATAAAAGAGTATAAAATTTCGCGTCGAATAACGTACTTAAAAGTTAAAATCGGTTTAGTCGCTTAGGCACAATTGATCGAAAATTAGATTGGCAAAGTTTCATCTTAATTGGACAATGGGATCGGGTCATGTTCTGTCTTGGAAAATGCTGGATATCTTCAATTCTAAAAGTTTTAGCAAAAAAGTAGCTCAAATAAAACTTTAAGCCAACAAAATTTCCTAGAAAATGAGATAAGAATCAAGTTTCTAGGATGAGTGGTTTTCATTTTAAGTATGAAAAACTGCAGTTTTTCAAAAACTTCAACCACATTGCGGTACGGGTTACCCTTTTCCAATTAAGATGAGACTTTCCAATCTCATTTTTTAGCCAATTGGCAACTATTATGCGGGTCAGCATCGCAAAAATTCGAAGAGTGGTTTCTTGTGACCACCTAATGAGCATAATTCAATTTTCCGCCAAGTTGGTAAAAATTTCCTATCTTTAACGATCAATTGTGGCTAAACGGCTGAGTCAATTTTAACATTTAAGTATGGGATTCAACGTGAAACTTTATGGTCTTTTATTTTGGTAAGAGTGAAATTTTCTGTAGGACGCATGGTTTTCAAGTTATAAGTGAAAACCGAAAAAGTCGAAAATTTTCTTGGTTTTTAGGTCCTCAAAAATTTAGCTCAAGCCAGAAACTGTCGCAAACACATATAACTATATTTGGAATGCCAAATATCGATTAAATTATTTCCAGTTTGTTAATATTTATTAGCGAGGGGTGATTGGAAGTAGGTGTACACCTCTTTGGAAGTATTTTGGAAGTACTTGGAAATATTTGAAAGTACTTGGGAATATTTGGAAGTACTTGGGAATATTTGGAAGCACTTGGGAATATTTGGAAGCACTTGGGAATATTTGAAAGTACTTGGAAATATTTGAAAGTACTTGGAAATATTTGGAAGCACTTGGGAATATTTGGAAGTACTTGGAAATATTTGAAAGCACTTGGGAATATTTGGAAGTACTTGGAAATATTTGAAAGCACTTGGGAATATTTGGAAGTACTTGGAAATATTTGGAAGTACTTGGAAATATTTGGAAGTACTTGGAAATATTTGAAAGCACTTGGGAATATTTGGAAGTACTTGGAAATATTTGAAAGTACTTGGAAATATTTGAAAGTACTTGGAAATATTTGAAAGTACTTGGAAATATTTGGAAGCACTTGGGAATATTTGGAAGTACTTGGAAATATTTGGAAGCACTTGGGAATATTTGGAAGTACTTGGAAATATTTGAAAGCACTTGGGAATATTTGGAATTACTTGGAAATATTTGAAAGTACTTGGAAATATCTGGAAGTACTTGGAAATATTTGGAAGTACAAGTGGAAGTAGGTGTACAGCATATTAGGCCGCGGTTCACCCCTCGTTTATTAGCCAGCAGTAGTCTAATTTACCTGGGCTATTTCTTTTGTTTACAATAATTTTTAAGAGTAAATCAAAGAGAGTGTGCCCTCTGGTTAATACAAATAAATAAATTTATATATATAGATAACAATTTGCGAATACATTCGATTTATGATGATTTCCCTTAGAGGAAACAATTAAAACTGATTCGGCTGAGTTTTTTAGTGAGTTTCTTTGAATAAAAGCGTTAGTTTTACTTCTTAAATACTTTAAATTAAGTAAAATTAAAGTAGTAAGTGTTGGTATTTAGAATAAAACGCAGATTCCTTTTAATATATTTATTAATTAATTACAATTATATTGCATCGATACTAAGATACACATGTGACTAACCTCTATACAACTCTCAAGATGAACGTTACAACGGCTCTCACTCAGTCATATCAACTTAACAAAACTAAATCCCCTAGGTCACTGACCTAGAGGATTTCTTCTTTAAACTAAATAAAGAGAGTGTTATATTGAAATACATTTATTATTTCAACAGTAAGTATATTTTGAAGCATAATTAAATATAATTGTTTAATCATTATTAATTTGTTTTGTTTACAATATTTTATTTATTATTTATTTATTTGTATTGTTGAAAAAGTAAATAAATCAAAATCTACACGTTTATTTTAGCTCTTCTATATTTGACTAATTGTTCATTTTTAGTGAGCTTTGCTTAATTATTGTTATTATATTTTGAACAAGCGATAAGAACAGCGCCCTTAGGGCCTATAGGTGTTGCCCGGAGCCAATTGAAAAGGAAAAGTGAAATCGGTTATACATATTTTTCTTTGGTTAAACTCTGAAGAAATATAATCCGGTATTTATTTATTCCTATCTGTTTATTTTTCTTCAGAAGCCCACAATCTCATCTTTTGAATCGAATCTTTTTAATGTTGAAATCTCCGAGTCAGCAGCTTGGTTAGCAAGAATATGACACGTCAATAGGCATATTCTCTGTCCTCTTTACTGACTACTACTAAAGATACAGAAAAGCAATCTCATAGGTTTTAAATTTATTATTAATCTTGCTGACCATTAAGTTGATAATGTAGACGTAAACAGGGCCGTGTTAAATAAAAAATAATTTTTAAGAAAAAAATAAAAACCGACTTCAAAAATTAAATGCAACAAATAAAATACACTAAAAGGTATAAAATAATTATTATCTTATTTAGTTACAATTAAACGACGAAATATTAACATGAAATTACTTTTTAAAGTCGGTACCAAACAAACTATACCTATAAGCGAACGTACCCTCCAAACGTACTAAGTAAGATCCGTCGAGTGCGATTCATAAAAGGTAAATGTTTGGCACCGACTTCAAATAGTAATTTCATGTTAATATTTCGTCGTTTCGTTGTAACTAAATAAGATAATAATTATTTTATACCTTTTAGTGTATTTTATTTGTTGCATTTAATTTTTTGAAGTCGGTTTTTATTTTTTTCTTAAAAATTATTTTTATTTTTCTCTTTTTAGTGATGTTATTACCTAATAGTGATCATATCATCAGAACTTGACCAAATTAAATTTCATTAATTAACCTAGAGCTTCTGTCACTTTCTTCCTGGGCCATGGATAATTTAATCTCTGTTAATCCTCTAAAAACGCAGGCTATTATCTTATTCAAAGAATGCCTTCCTACTAACTTACTACCTCCTATTCGCTACAATAACAATACTATTCCATTCACTTGCTCAGCTAAGAATCTAGGATTGACTTTTTCGTGCAATTTATCTTGGAAAGTGCAAATCAATAATATATGCCGTAGTGTTTATGGGGCCCTTCACTCACTGAAGCGACTCTCATATCTCACGCCATATAATCTTCGCCTCAATTTAAGCAAGAGTTTATTAGCACCCCTTTTCCAGTACTGCGACATAATCTTTTCGAATTCCCTCGACAGTAAATCGGGCAAAAGACTAGAAATAGCTTTGAATGCATGCACCCGCTATGTCTTAAATCTAAAACCACGTAGCCATCTTTCGGACCAGGATAAAAAACTCATTTTAAACACAGATCTTTCTAAATTTTACGCTTGGCGGTGTTGTGTGATTATTTATAAGATATTAAATTCTGAAAAATTCATTTGCCCGTCTTACTTAGAAAATCTATTTGTCGTCGGTCGCTCCACCAGGAAGACAACGCTAGTGCAGGTGCACTGTAAAACTAAACACTTCTTTCATTCCTTCAAATTGGCGGGTGCAAGGCTTTGGAATGAACTTCCATCCAAATTTCAGGCAAACCCGACTCTTGGTGCTCTCAGATCTTCGTTCTTTATGGATCCCACCCAATAACTGATACTCCTTACTCTTATTTCCTTTATGTCTTCTAATCTTTCTCTACTTTTTTTCTCTCTTCTTCCCCATAAAATTTGTGTATTGGTGAACTCTTTTGCCAAATTTGTAAAATATTGTTGCTAAATTATGTATAAACACTAGGTGGGACCTAAGGTCCTATGTTTGTATACTTTGTTAAATAAATAAATAAATTAATTAATATGACACCATCCCTAAGACACCCCCTTTCGGATAAAAAAAGAACCATCGAAATCGGTTCATAAACAAAGAGGTTAGGTCTAAACAAACCTAATAAAAAAGGTCTAATACCTATGAAAAAAAAAACGAAAAAAAATGGAACCAATCGGAAGCTAGACTGGACCCAATGCAAAAAAAATTTCAAAATCGGTTGACAATTGGCGGAGATATGAGGTAACATAGGCACAAAAAAAAAAAATTAGTCGAATAGAGAACCTCCTCCTTTTTTGAAGTCGGTTAAAAAACTGAGCTCGTGGCGAAAACAGAACAGCGCGCCCTCTCTCACCCACAATTTTTTACTTTACCATACAGGGTATGGTCAAGTATTGTAATCGTGCATGAAAAAAGTGTTTTTTTTCCTCTAAGAATAATATAATAGTATAATAATAGTAATTTTTAAATACTCATAATTCCAATTTTTAAATTCAATATTACTCTGTTTTGTTTATAATATGTATTTGTAATGTCCTAATGTACCTTTTAATATAATAATTATTTAGAAATTTAATTTTTCTTAGAAAATTTAAATTAAAAGTACTTATTTTTAATCATTTATCTTATCATTTATTATTTTTAAAATTTCACATTAAGATATATATCAGGGGTGGCCATTAACCTTAACTTTGTGAGCCGCAAATTTAATAAACTGTTTCAAAGCGAGCCACATTGTTTGGAGATTAATTAATGGTTTATTAAAATAATTTAAAAAAAAAAAATAAAAACCGACTTCAAAAAATTAAATGCAACAAATATAAAAATACACTAAAAGGTATAAAATAATTATTATCTTATTTAGTTACAATTAAACCACGAAATATTAACATGAAATTACTTTTTGAAGTCGGTGCCAAACTAACTATACCTATAAGCGAGCATACCCTCCAAACGTACTAAGTAAGATCCGTCGAGTGCGATTCATAAAAGGTATATGTTTGGCACCAACTTCAAAAAGTAATTTCATGTTAATATTTCGTCGTTTAGTTGTAACTAAATAAGATAATAATTATTTTATACCTTTTAGTGTATTTTATTTGTTGCATTTAATTTTTTGAAGTCGGTTATTATTTTTTTCTTAAAAATTATTTTATTTTTCTCTTTTTAGTGATGTCATTAATAGTGATCATATCATCAAAACTTGACCAAATTAATATGGCACCATCCCTAAGACACCCTCTTTCGGATAAAAAAAGAACCATCGAAATCGGTTCATAAACAAAGAGGTTAGGTCTAAACAAACCTAATAAAAAAGGTCTAATACCTATGAAAAAAAACGAAAAAAATGGGACCAATCGGAAGCTAGACTGGACCCAATGCAAAAAAAATTTTCAAAATCGGTTGAGAATTGGCGGAGATATGAGGTAACATAGGCACAAAAAAAAAAAAAAAAAAAAAAAATTCAATCGAATAGAGAACCTCCTCCTTTTTTGAAGTCGGTTAAAAAGACACATTTTTTTTATTTTATAAAATATAAATAAAGTAACATATATTTTTGCTCTACTTACTTATAATATTACAAATTACAAATTAATTTAATTTTTGTATTATTATTTTTTAAATTTAATTATTATACAGGGTGTGGCATAAAGATTGTAGCGGTCAGCTGTTGCTTTGGCGACGAGCCTTTAGACACGGCCGCTAGATGACTCAGTCAGATCGTTGCGACACTTTTGCATGACTGATAATATATCAGTCATGCTATAAGTGGAGCAATCCGATCTCGGCTGAGCATTCCGATTGGAGGGGACAACCGCCAACTAGTAGCCCCTCCCCCGCTAACAAAGCGGATGGCGCCCAACCCGGCTTTCCATCAGGGCACAAACAACGCCCTGCACACACGCAACATTGTTAGGACCCCACCGACTTGGTGGGGGGGGGGACACGCACCACATAGCACTCAGCACTCACGAGCGCCCTAACAAAGATCTACCACATTTTGAAGAGATATAAAAAAAGAAAAATTTAACTAGAAAAAAACTAAATATATTTTTTGAAAAGAAAATAAATGAAATTTTTTTTAAATGTATTTTAAACATTATCAAAGAAAAATTAGGCGGGGGGTTAAAAAAATTCTAGCCCTTTTGACCAAACTCAACCAAATTTTGTATAGATAGTTTGGTCGAAAGGGCTAGAATTTTCATTTTGACCCCCCCCCCCCTATTTTGGGTATAAGTTTTTGCATTTCTAGCCTTCTGATAGTTTACAGAATATGTATATAAAATTTGTTTAAGTTTGGTCAAAAGGGCTAGAATTTTCATTTTTCAACCCCCCCCCCCCCACACACACACTTTTTTCGTCTGAAATAATGTTTAAAACACATTTAAAAAAAAATTGTTTTATTTTCTTTTCAAAAATATATTCAGTTTTTTTCCTAGTTAAATTTGTTCATTTTTTTATACCTCTCCAAAATGTGGTAGATCTTTATGCCACACACTGTACTTTTTTAAATCAGTATTATTCAAGAAGGTTCAAGAGCCGCACGAGATTGACTGAAGAGCCGCATGCGGCTCGCGAGCCTCGTGTTGCGGCCACCTCTGATATATATAGTAGTATATTTTATAGAATAAATAATTCATAACCCTGCTTGAATATGAATTAACTTATTCTAGGTCTATATTGCCAAAAAAGAAAAAAATTGTAAATTTACATGTTTACAATACAAATAAATAGAAAATTTGAAATAGTAAAAAAAAAAAAACCCACAGCACTTTAGTCCTCGAATTACTCGATTAAATGGTTCTGAAAAATTTCCTAAGTCGAGAAAATCACAAAATTTGAAATCATCATATTAATTTTCTTCATTCAAATTAATTCAATTTGGTTTACCCAAAAAATCGTTTTGAGAATTTGAATTTTTTATGGATGGGGGGGGGGGGCATAGAGATAAAAAAAAGCTTCGACAATGTTTCAAATTTTTATTAAAATAAAACCACAAAGTAGAATTTAAAAACTTTAATAATAAAAACAAATATATTTTTAAATATTATTTTAGAAAATAATAATATATAATAGTAGAATATTACACTTAAATATTTAAATAAATAAGTAAATTTATTTTTATTCGTTTTATTTTTGAATTTTAGAGTAGGTATTCAGTTTTTTGGATGTTGAGTGTACAAAAGTGCTAGGTTAGTTATTACTAAGCTTGATTTATCTTAATAATAACTAACCCAACACCTTTTTTGTACACTCAACATCCAAAAGAACTGAATACTCGAAAATTTAAAAATAAAACGAATAAAAACAATTTATTTAAGATATTTTTTTGAATACATCATCATTATGAGGACGTCATAAACAATTTTATAATTAGATAGACAAAATCATAGACCCCGGAGTTTGAATTTTTTAGAAAGGGGGTTTGCAGAGAACGTTCCTTTAAATTCAGTCTAAAAGTAATACATTACGCGCCATCTCTGGATCAGATTCACAACTAATGTGTTCACAATTTTGTCAGAAGAGCGCGCTTAACATTAAACTGCCTTATCAACATGTCAAGGACGTTTAAATCATGTTTTTAAATTAATTTTAATCAGTTTTGCCCTTGGTTATCTGTTGCTGGGCCTTTCTTATTCTTATTCTTCACCGGCATTCGTTCGCCATGGCAGCTGCTATTTCATCGATCAGAAAGGCTCAGGTATTATTTTTCATTTCAATTTTCCATTCACAAAAAATATATATATATAAATCAACAATTAATTAACAATTAATCGTAATAATCAATATATTTTTAATAATTAATAAATTATAAATTACAACAATTGAGTATTGTTAAAAATTTTTCAGACTCAAACACTTGTGGAATATAATACATGTCAATAAATTTTAAATGAAAAATGGCTTGTTATGTCAAGAAATTTGAGACATATCGATTCGATTTGAGAGAATTTAATCAAAAATAATATTTCAGATCAGAAAACGTCTCATAAATGATTTACTTATGTTATAAGCAGGGAGCAAGTGCTCAAAAAAGAAGTTCCAGAACGCTGAATTTTTGAACCATAGTGTCTGTATAGTGTCTAATTATTATATTTTTTTTCAATTTCCTTTTATTAATTAATTGGGTTTTCTATTTTTAAAACCCACTGATAGATAATTACAAACATTATAATATATAATTTATTAGAACGAGTACTAGAACTGAATTGAGAGGAGGGAGGAGAGAGATCCAATCGATTTGATTGGGGAATAATGGAATTAAAATAATTATCGGAAAAGAGGTTTTTTTATCTAATTAGATTTTTCCTCTTATTAAAAATAAGGACTAAAGATAAATAAGGACACTCGATGGTGGAGAAACAATCTCCGGAATCGAAGCTAAAATACATGGTATACATTAATTAATGTAAAATAATTGGTTTAATAAAATTTATAAAAAAAAAAAAAAAAAGTACTAGAACTGGATTGGGAGGATTGAGTTGGAGGATTGGAGGGAGGAAACCAATCGACTTGATTGGGCAATAATGGTATTGAAATAATTATCGGAAAAGAGGTTTTTTTATCTAATTAGATTTTTCCTCTTATTAAAAACAAGGACTAAAGATGAATAAGGACACTCGATGGTGGAGAAGTAATCTCCGGAATCGAAGCAAAAATACAATGTATACATTAATTAATGTAAAATAATTGGTTTAATAAAATTAAATAAAAAAAAAAATAAAATAAAAAGAGTACTAGAACTAAAAAAGTAGAAAATAAGAATTAATGAGCTCAATTTCATTTTATTAATTAATTGATTTTTCTATTTTTAAAACCCGTTGATAGTTCATTATAAATATTATTATATATTTAAATTAGGAAATTTAATTAGAAGGAGTACTAGAAAACTAGAATGGAAGAAATAATGAGCGATCCTTGATGATGACTCTGGAGCGAGTCAAAACGTTAAGAAAAAAATAAATTAAATTTCATTTAATTAAAAATCAACCTTTTTAACCTGAATTTAAAATTGAAACATAATTTATTATTCAGCTTCATAATAAGTATTAAATATATCAATTTTTCAGAAGAAAATAAATAATATATCAATAGCGACGTTTTGCTGATTTATTCCAACTTTTTCAGGCTTTTGATCAAATTTCTTCTAAACACTTTGTCTGTTCATTTAGTTATACACGTGTGGTGAACCGCGACCTAATATGCTGTACACCTACTTACACTTGTACTTCCAAATATTCCCAAACACTTCCAAATATTCCCAACTACTTCCAAATATTCCCAAGTACTTTCAAATATTCCCAAGTACTTCCAAATATTCCCAACTGCTTCCAAATATTCCCAAGTACTTCCAAATATTCCCAACTACTTCCAAATATTCCCAACTACTTCCAAATATTCCCAACTACCTCCAAATATTCCCAACTACCTCCAAATATTCCCAACTACTTCTAAATATTCCCAACTACTTCCAAATACTCCCAAACACTTCCAAATATTCCCAAGTACTTCCAAATATTCCCAACTACTTCCAAATATTCCCAAACACTTCCAAATATTCCCAAACACTTCCAAATATTCCCAACTACTTCCAAATATTCCCAACTACCTCCAAATATTTCCAACTACTTCCAAATATTCCCAACTACTCCCAAATATTCCCAAACACTTCCAAATATTCCCAAGTACTTCCAAATATTCCCAACTACTTCCAAATATTTCCAAGTACTTCCAAATATTCCCAAACACTTCCAAGTATTCCCAAGTACTTCCAAATATTTCCAAGCACTTCCAAAATACTTCGAAAGAGGTGTACACCTATTTCTAATCGCGGATCACCCCCCGGTTATACATATGTTCAAGAGGCTGAATTTGTAATTTTAAAATTGGATAACTCAAAAACTAAGAGAGATATCGAAAAAAATTATTCTGACTTTTCGTCTTGTTTTTACGAGTTCTATAAGAATCCGTGTTTAAGGATTTACAAAATCTATCCCAGAAAGGAGTTTTCCCCTTCCAAACCTGGGCTCTCTAGGACTCCGAATGTTAGGAGCAATAATTCAAAACTAAATAAAACACTTCATTTTTTAACATAATTGAAAGAAACAAAATCATAGGTACTTATACCTGTATACTTTACTTATTATTTATTTTACTCGAACAAATTATTTTCATTATGTAATCCAAAAAAATCATACAACTAAATTTTTACTTTATTTTCTGGAGCGTTTACTTTATATTAGAACGAAGAACATGTTTGTTTATTTTCTATATCAATAATAATAAATACATTGTTGTTGCCATGGCAACCTAATTAGAATTAATTAATTAACATATATCAATTATAAATAAATAAATCAAAATTATTAATAAATATTTTATTTTACATTTTCAGACCGCCTTCCTTGCATTTGCAAGATATTCAACCGCAAGAAATTTAACAACAACCAAGAATTTTATTAATGGAAAATTTATTGAATCCCATACCCAAGATTGGATTGATCTACACAATCCAGCTACAAATGAAGTCATTTCTCAAGTACCAGAATCAACGCAATCCGAAATGCAAGAGGCTGTCGATTCATGCAAAAAGGCGTTTCCCTCATGGTCCAACACCTCAATTCTAACCAGACAACAGGTGATGTTTCGTCTGCAGGAGTTGATTCGTAAAAACATGACCCCGTTAGCTGAGTCCATCACCCGGGAACAAGGAAAAACGTTGAAGGACGCCGAAGGGGACGTTTTAAGAGGACTACGTGAGTCTGTCTGTCTTTAAGGACGTTCCCTAATATATAATTCAGATGCAATTCGCTATTTCCCCTACTCTCACATGCGCAGAAAGGGAAAAATATTTTCACTGCGTCGTTTCTCGAATCTGGCAACATTGCATTCTTACCGACTCTAAAAGATAAAGAATCAAAAAAACACTTCATGAAACAGCTCAATGCGAAATTCCAGAGTTAGGTTGAGAGAATTAGTTAAAAATCTCAAATGCACCAGCTGCAGAAGTTTTTACTTTACCATACAGGGTATGGTCAAGTATTATAATCGTGCATGAAAAAATTGATTTTTTCATTCTTTTTTTCGAAATATCTCAAAAACGGCTGAAACTATTTTGATTAAAAAAATTGAGCCAAACCATGGCATTTCGGTCTACAAAAAAGCCCTAATAAGTGTACATCGAAAAAATTATATTTTTCGAGATAATAATTGTTTTGTCAAAATGTCTGTTAGTTAGTCTGTGCGTTACCAAATTTTGTGGACGAGCTAGCTCAAAAACTGGTGTGAATATCGAAACCAAATTTGACACGTAGTTTTGATCCATTGAGATTAAGAGCTGATTAGATTTTGATGCATATCGACCCAAAATTAAGGGGGGTGGAGGGGGGTTAAAAATTAAAAATCTAGGCCATTTGAGCAAACTCAACCAAATTTTGTATACACAATCAGTGGGACCACAGAAATCTAAAAATGCAAAAATTAACCGCCCAAATGGGGAGGGGGGGAGGGTCAAAAATGAAAATCTAGACCCTTGTACCAAACTCAACCAAATTTTGTATACATAAACAAGTGGACCCTCAGAAGTCTAAAAATGCAAAAATTAACCGCCCAAAATGCGGTGGGGGGGGGGGGGTCAAAAAATGAAAATCTAAGCTCTTGTACCAAACTCAACCAAATTTTGTATACATAATCAGTGGGACCCCAGAAGTATAAAAATGCAAAAACTAACCCCCACCTACATGATTATAAATAATTTTAGGAGCTAGATTGTATGGTAAAGTCAAGTGGATGGCCACATCAGAACACGTCGGCTTATTTAGATATGGAAAAATCGAGGGGTGATCCGCGATTGGAAGTAGGTGTATACCTCTTTGGAAGTATTTGGAAATTTTTGGAAGTACAAGTGGAAGTAGGTGTACAGAATATTAGGTTGCGGTTCGCCCCTCGTGAAAAATTGAGTGATGTTAGTGCGACGTTGCCAAATCGCCATCTCTCACTTGTCATGCCATGAGAGAAAAAAACCTAAACCATCAAAACTACCTAACTTTTAACATTTTTCATACAAAACGAACACCGCTTGATACAATTTTTTTCACAGGAAAATATTTGTTATATCTTCAGTTAATGATTCTCCGTTTTTTAAAATAATTTCAAGAAAATTACGATTGTTATTTAATGAAACATTCGCTTTAACATAAATCGGGATAGGGTTCGCCTGTTAAATATGCAAATTTCAATGGTCAATATTTACAAATTTAGTCCCGCAAGGACTATTGAAAAAAGTTTCTACATATAAAGGACCCTTATAAATATGTGTATTTAAAGTTTTAAAAGGATTTCAAGAAAATCGATTTACTAGTGAACGTCCTTAAAAACATTCATGAATTTTTAAATAACTATTGTGTGTGTGTTATTATTTATTCTTGATAAAAATATAATCACATATCCATTATGTTCAAAGAAAATAATTGCTATTCATCAATTTTGAATAGGTTATAAATAATAATTAGCAATTCAAGGACCTCCATTCATCATCAAGCATCGATTAACTTCTATATATATATTCGTCAACAGTTAGTGAAGTGAAAGTAAAAAAAGAAAATGATATAATATTGAAATTATTATTTTCTAAATATTCATAAATTAAAATTTTTTTAAATACAATGAAACGTAAAATAAGCTGACGTGTTCTGATATGGCCATCCACTTGACTTTACCATACAACCTGGCCCCTCATTAAATTAATATTTAATCATGTAGGGGAGGGGGTAATTTTTGCATTTTTAGACTCCTAGGGGCCCACTGATTATGTATACAAAATTTGGTTGAGTTTGGTAAATGGCCAAGATTTTCATTTTTTGACACCCCCCCCCCACCTTTTGGGCGGTTAGATTTTGCATTTTTAGACTTCTGGGGTCCCACTGATTATGTATACAAAATTTGGTTGAGTTTGGTAAATGGCCAAGATTTTCATTTTTTGACCCCCCCCCCATTTTGGGCGGTTAGATTTTGCATTTTTAGACTTCTGGGGGTCCACTGATTATGTATACAAAATTTGGTTGAGTTTGGTAAATGGCCAAGATTTTCTTTTTTTTAACCTCCCCCCACCCCATTTTGGGCGGTTAGATTTTGCATTTTTAGACTTCTGAGGGTCCACTGATTATGTATACAAAATTTGGTTGAGTTTGGTAAATGGCCAAGATTTTCATTTTTTGACACCCCCCCACCCCATTTTGGGCGGTTAGTTTTTGCATTTTTAGACTTCTGGGGTCCCACTGATTATGTATACAAAATTTGGTTGAGTTTGGTAAATGGCCAAGATTTTCATTTTTTGACACCCCACCCCCCATTTTGGGCGGTTAGTTTTTGCATTTTTAGACTTCTGGGGGCCCACTGATTATGTATACAAAATTTGGTTGAGTTTGGTAAATGGCCAAGATTTTCATTTTTTGACACCCCCACCCCCCCATTTTGGGCGGTTGGATTTTGCATTTTTAGACTCCTAGGGGCCCACTGATTATGTATACAAAATTTGGTTGAGTTTGGTAAATGGCCAAGATTTTCATTTTTTGACACCCCCACCCCCCATTTTGGGCGGTTGGATTTTGCATTTTTAGACTCCTAGGGGCCCACTGATTATGTATACAAAATTTGGTTGAGTTTGGTAAATGGCCAAGATTTTCATTTTTTGACACCCCCACACCCCCATTTTGGGCGGTTGGATTTTGCATTTTTAGACTCTAGGGGCCCACTGATTATGTATACAAAATTTGGTTGAGTTTGGTAAATGGCCAAGATTTTCTTTTTTTGACACCCCACCCCCATTTTGGGCGGTTGGATTTTGCATTTTTAGACTTCTGGGGTCCCACTGATTATGTATACAAAATTTGGTTGAGTTTGGTAAATGGCCAAGATTTTCAATTTTTGGCACCCCACCCCCATTTTGGGCGGTTGGATTTTGCATTTTTAGACTCCTAGGGCCCACTGATTATGTATACAAAATTTGGTTGAGTTTGGTAAATGGCCAAGATTTTCATTTTTTGACACCCCCACCCCCATTTTGGGCGGTTGGATTTTGCATTTTTAGACTCCTAGGGGCCCACTGATTATGTATACAAAATTTGGTTGAGTTTGGTAAATGGCCAAGATTTTCATTTTTTGACACCCCACCCCCATTTTGGGCGGTTGGATTTTGCATTTTTAGACTCCTAGGGGGCCCACTGATTATGTATACAAAATTTGGTTGAGTTTGGTAAATGGCCAAGATTTTCATTTTTTGAACCTCCCCCACCCCATTTTGGGCGGTTAGTTTTTGCATTTTTAGACTTCTGGGGGTCCACTGATTATGTATACAAAATTTGGTTGAGTTTGGTAAATGGCCAAGATTTTCTTTTTTTGACACCCCACCCCCCCATTTTGGGCGGTTGGATTTTGCATTTTTAGACTTCTGGGGTCCCACTGATTATGTATACAAAATTTGGTTGAGTTTGGTAAATGGCCAAGATTTTCATTTTTTGACACCCCCACCCCCCCATTTTGGGCGGTTGGATTTTGCATTTTTAGACTTCTGGGGTCCCACTGATTATGTATACAAAATTTGGTTGAGTTTGGTAAATGGCCAAGATTTTCATTTTTTGACACCCCCACCCCCCCATTTTGGGCGGTTGGATTTTGCATTTTTAGACTCCTAGGGGCCCACTGATTATGTATACAAAATTTGGTTGAGTTTGGTAAATGGCCAAGATTTTCATTTTTTGACACCCCCACCCCCCCATTTTGGGCGGTTGGATTTTGCATTTTTAGACTCCTAGGGGCCCACTGATTATGTATACAAAATTTGGTTGAGTTTGGTAAATGGCCAAGATTTTCATTTTTTGACACCCCCACCCCCCCATTTTGGGCGGTTGGATTTTGCATTTTTAGACTCCTAGGGGCCCACTGATTATGTATACAAAATTTGGTTGAGTTTGGCAAATGGCCAAGATTTTCATTTTTTGACACCCCCACCCCCCATTTTGGGCGGTTGGATTTTGCATTTTTAGACTCCTAGGGGCCCACTGATTATGTATACAAAATTTGGTTGAGTTTGGTAAATGGCCAAGATTTTCATTTTTTGACACCCCCCCCCCCATTTTGGGCGGTTAGTTTTTGCATTTTTAGACTTCTGGGGGTCCACTGATTATGTATACAAAATTTGGTTGAGTTTGGTAAATGGCCAAGATTTTCATTTTTTGACCCCCCCACCCCCCCATTTTGGGCGGTTGGATTTTGCATTTTTAGACTTCTGGGGTCCCACTGATTATGTATACAAAATTTGGTTGAGTTTGGTAAATGGCCAAGATTTTCATTTTTTGACACCCCCACCCCCCCATTTTGGGCGGTTGGATTTTGCATTTTTAGACTCCTAGGGGCCCACTGATTATGTATACAAAATTTGGTTGAGTTTGGTAAATGGCCAAGATTTTCATTTTTTGACACCCCCACCCCCCATTTTGGGCGGTTGGATTTTGCATTTTTAGACTCCTAGGGGCCCACTGATTATGTATACAAAATTTGGTTGAGTTTGGTAAATGGCCAAGATTTTCATTTTTTGAACCTCCCCCACCCCATTTTGGGCGGTTAGTTTTTGCATTTTTAGACTTCTGGGGGTCCACTGATTATGTATACAAAATTTGGTTGAGTTTGCTCAAACGACCTAGATTTTTAATTTTTAACCACCCCTCCACCCCCTTAATTTTGGGTCGATATGCACCACAAATCTAATCAGCTCTTAAATCTCAATGGACCAAAACTACATGTGAAATTTGGTTTTGATATTCATACTAGTTTTTGAGCTAGCTCGTCCACAAAAATTTGGCTAACGCACAGACAAATAACTGACTAACAGACATTTTGACAAAACATTTATTATCTCGAAAAATATAATTTTTTCGATGTTCACTTATTAGAGCTTTTTTGTAGAGCGAAATGTCATGGTTTCGCTCAATTTTTTTAATCAAAATAGTTTCAGCCATTTTTGAGATATTTCGAAAAAAAAGAAGGAAAAAAACACTTTTTCAATGCACGATTACAATACTTGACCATACCCTGTATGGCAAAGTAATATAAAATGGTTTAGAAGTAAAATGGCTCTAGGAAAATTCATTGACCACAATTCATCGAAGATAATTTATCAAAAATGTCGATGAGCTGATCGTCGACCAATAGGGCGTCAGTCTATTGCCTATTCGTGAATTGCCTAGTCAATAAATTATTTTTGATGAATTATTGTCGATGAATTTTCCGGATCCCGAACTTCTGCAGATATGGGCTCGAACCCCAAAATATATTGTATATATAATAGATTAGTCATGCTAAGAAGCATCTTCTCTTTTATTTTCTGTGAAACCTACCTAGAATTTTATTTTTAAAATTTTCTTTACTTTATTGTAATCGATTGTACATGAAAAAAGTTTTTTTTTTTGTTTTGCTTCATTTTTTTCGAAATATCTCAAAAAAGGCTCATACTATTTTGTAAAAAAAAAAAAAAAAAAAAAAATTGAAACCATGGTGTTTTGGTCATAAACAAAAAAGCCCTAATGAGTGAACATCGAAAAAATTATATTTTTCGAGATATTAATGATTTTGTCAATATATCTGTTAGTATGTTACCAAATTTTGTGTTCGCTCTAGCTCAAAAACTAGTGTGAATATCAAAACGAACTTTCACATGTAGATTCTGAGATATATTGAAATTAAGACCTGATTAGTTTTGGTTGAAATTGAACCCAAAACTAGGGGGGGGGGGGGTGTTAAAAATTAAAATTATAAGATTTTCAAAGTAAAAACACACATTCATACGCGGTCACTTTTTGCCTCTTGGGACCTCAATATCCGGTTTCCAACTATTAAGGTCATCGATGCCTTCCACCTAGAAGATGTTACAAAATGAAATTAACTTTTTTCATCTCTGAGATACAAGCTCTTAAAAAGTCAGGAACCCGGCAGGCGATTGCAATACTTCACATTATATTCTATAGAATATAAATGTGAAAAATAAAAAAATATATTATATAAATTTTTAAGATTAGATAAAAATAATAATAAATTATGGCCTTTAATTCAATTTTCACTAGCAATTAAATTAAATGGAAAAAATTAAATTTTTCTAGTAATTATTTATTATAATATTATAAAAATCAACATTATTTTCAAGTATATTTTTCAACTTCTACTTTGTAAATGTGGGTGTGTATTTCAAAAGTTTAATCTTTTTTCTAATCAAGATTGATATGTCATAAAAAGATAATCAATCTGTTTGAAGATCTTTAATTAATATTAACAATATACATCCATAACTAAATATAAACTTATATATCTCATTTTCAGTACCTTATCAGGGCGCAGGGGAGGGAGAAATTCCATAAAAAAAATATCGATCTGACCAGAAATTGAAAGATTAATTAATATATTACAAGAACTAAAATAAACGTGTAGATTTTGATTTATTTACTTTTTCAACAATACAAATAAATAATCAATAAAATATTGTAAACAAAACAAATTAATGATTAATCATTTTTCAACAATATAAATAAATAAATAAGGTCAGGTGGGGTAACTGGGGCCGGGGGCAACTGGGCCAGGGGTCCTGTAACCCCAGAGCTTTTTAATTTTACCGCATTTTTTTAGCTCAATTCACTTTTTCATATTGGTGGGAAATTTTCAGTGTTCCTGAATTAGAGAAATTTCTTTAAGTTTATTTTATACTTAAGTACTTAATTAAGTTAATTACTTATTTACTTATTTACCTAGTTATGTGCTTACTTCTTACCTAGTTGCCTTACCCAGTTCCTTGAAAATACTGAGACTTGAGTAAGTACTTAATTAAGGCTTTCTTAAGCATAAGGAACTTATTTAACTTCAATGGGTAAAATGAAATTATTTTGTTTAGTTGTTTGATTTATGATACTTTTTTTTTTGAATTTTCTGTAATAAAAATCGATTTTAAAAATTATACTTGGCGTTTAAAAACTTATCTACCTTAAATAGAATAAAAAAAATAGAGGTCTTGGTGCAACTGGGCCAGCCTAGTCAGGGCCCAATTACCCCGAATCGCTTACATCTTTGATTATTTTTAATCCATATACAAATGAGACTAATTCTACCTACGGCCAGGGCCTTGAGGGATAGGGGAACATGTCCAACTGCTCAAAAGATGTTAAAAATTAAAAAAACAGCAAATAGGCTGGGCTGGTCCAATTACCCCACAACCCGTTTAACTGGGCCAACCGCAAAACTTTACATTCAACTTAAGATAATTCCAAAATTTTGAATAATCAAAAGTTGAAAGTATCATGATTATTTGAAGAAAATTTCATCTTTCAATTAATATAGTCACGAGATCTATAAATTGTGAGGAAGCTTAGTTATAGCCAAAAATATGGCGTACTATCCTTGGGAAAACAAAAGAAGCTGGCCCAGTGACCTTAATCAATAAAATATTGGAAAGAAAACAAATGAATGACAAAACAATTATCTACTCATAATATAATATGTATATAATTATATATTTGTCCCCTGTATATCCCTTTAAAATGCCCTTTGATTGTTTTATTTATAATCTTTTGCAGATTATAATTTTACCCTTTGTATTGTATTTGGACTTAGCTAGTCGAAGATAATAATAATTTTTATTATCTACTTTATGAGCTATGAGCTATACATCATACAATTCAATAAAAATAGAATTCCCTCAAATCAATACAAAAATAACAATATTATAATTAAAAAGATCATATTACATCACCCATATAAATGAATAATCCATAAATCTTGTATAACAAATTTTAGCTATATTATCATGTGTTTGTCTTATTATTTAACACTAAACATTTTCAATTATTTGATTAGTGTAATCCAGGAAAAATATATTTCTAAATGAAAAGCATTGAATAAAATATACTATTCTAACTGAATTATATTCACTTAATAAATTAAAAAAATTTTAAATCGAACTAAAAACAAAATTTAAAAATATACTTATATATTTTTATTTTAAAATACAAATTAACAATAATTATATATTTTTAATTTAAAACACATTTAATTGGCAAAAATTATATATTTTTAATTTAAAAAAAATACATTTAATTAGCAATAATTATATATTTTTAATTTAAAAAACATATAATTAGCAATAATTATATATTTTTAGTTTAAAAACTTTTAATTAGCAATAATCATATATTTTTTGTTTAAAATACATTTAATTAGCAATAATTATATATTTTTAAATGATTAATGTAAAGATTTAAGCATCTTTTTTGAGTTTCTTTTTTTGAAAAAAGATTGAATTTTTCAAAAATCAACCCAATTATATAATATTGAAAAGTGAATTTATTTTTATTTAGGAAACAAATCAAAGATTTTAGTAGAAATATTTTTACATTGCATTCTGATGGGTTTCGTCC
The DNA here is from genome assembly GCA_024734495.1 of Forficula auricularia. Classification (NCBI taxonomy): domain Eukaryota; kingdom Metazoa; phylum Arthropoda; class Insecta; order Dermaptera; family Forficulidae; genus Forficula; species Forficula auricularia. Next base: position 2,686,131 of record JALMQS010000144.1, read on the forward strand.
CTTGGGAATCAAACCCAAGCGCTAACTAAGCCAAACCTTTAAGGGTACTTAAGGGTCTTAAGGGTTTGGCTAACAGCCCGGCAAGCTTAGTTAGCGCTTGGGTTTGATTCCCAAGGGGACGAAACCCATCGAATGCAATGTAAAAATATTTCTACTAAAATCTTTGATTTGTTTCCTAAATAAAAATAAATTCACTTTTCAATTTTATATATTTTTAGTTTAAAAATACATTTAATTAGCAATAACTATATAATTTTTTTATTTAAAATACATTTAATTAGCAATATTATATATTTTATTTTAAAATATAAATTACCAATAATTATATATTTTAATTTCAGAGGTTGTTGAACATTGCTGTAGTATAACATCATTACAATTAGGAGAATCGCTTCCTAATATTTCCAAGGATTTAGATACCCATTCTTATAGACTTCCTTTAGGAATTACGGCAGGAATTACTCCTTTCAATTTCCCAGCTATGGTACCTCTCTGGGTAAGTTAAATATTTATTTCGATTATAGATAATCGTTTATAATAATTATTTTTCTTTTTCTGGGTGTTTCCAGTATCTATTGTTTTGGGAAATACGTGTATTTTAAAACCATCAGAACGTGTCCCAGGGGCATCTATGCTTTTGATGGATTTGTTAAATCAAGCAGGATGTCCGCCTGGAGTAGTCAATGTTATTCACGGTGCTCGAAACTCGGTTAATTTTATTTGCGATAATCCTGATATCCGAGCAATCTCTTTCGTAGGTTCAGATATTGCGGTAGGTGTATTTAATTTTCTCTTGTTTACATTGTTTACTCTGTTTACTTGTTTACATTGTTTACTTTGTTTACATTGTTTACTTGTTTACATTGTTTACTTGTTTCCATTGTTATACATTTTATTTAAATTCTGATGATTTTAGGGTAAATATATTTATGAAAGAGGATGTAAAGCTGGAAAAAGGGTACAAGCTAATCTCGGAGCTAAAAATCACGGTGTTATACTGCCTGACGCTAATAAAGAACATACATTAAATCAGTTGGTTGGCGCTGCTTTCGGGGCAGCTGGTCAACGTTGTATGGCCCTTAGTACTGCCATTTTTGTTGGCGAAGCAAATGACTGGATTCCCGATTTAGTCTCCCGTGCCAAAGCTCTGAAAGTAAATGCCGGCCATATTCCGGATGCTGATCTCGGTCCTGTAATCTCACCTGAAAGTAAAACTCGTATTCATAAACTTATTCAATCAGGAATCGATGAAGGAGCAAAATGTATTCTGGATGGACGTGATATTAAAGTAAACGGTTATGAAAACGGAAATTTCGTAGGACCTACCATTCTTACCGAAGTCAAGGTAAAATTTTAATTTTAAAATAAATTCGCCTTTGTTTAGGAGCATGGTGTTGGATAGATTTAGATTTATTTAGAGGATATTCTCAGTTTATTTACCAAATAACAATATTATTTAAGTAAATAGTAGTGGCCCTACAATATTATATAGCAGTAATATTTTTAAAGTAGGCAATAGATGATACCCCCACAATATTAGTAAATATTTTGGAATAATTTTAATTTATTATTAGAACATGGAATAAGAATAGAAGAAAAAAATGCTAAAGTTCCTCCTGGGCCTAAAAGTTCACTTTTTATGAATCACACCGGTTACTTGACCCCTCAGGAGTCTATGTTTCAAATTTGAAGTCAATCGGTTAAGGCGTTTAATCTGGAGGTCGATGAACACAGAGATATAGAATCACAAAACTATTATATTGATTTTTTTTTTTACTTAGGGAAAGTGGTGTGGGTTTTAGGTGAAACATGATATTAATTAATAAAGTAAAGGGAGTGTAGTTTCACAATGAATGCGTTTTTAACCTGTAAACTCCTGATGATGGACTAATAACACTGGGCAACAAAAAAATAATTTTTAAATGCTTCGAGCACTTGATGAGTCAATTCCTACCAATTTTGGGTTGAGAAAAACGAATATGACAATGAAAATTTTTTCTTAGCTCTAGTTTCTGTGAAATACAGTAGGTGGCGGATCAAGAGAAAAAGATACATTTTAATTACATATGCTAACAACATTGAAAGTGCATTTTATTTTTTTACAAATTGTAGTTACATTCTAAGAGTTCTACATTGCTGGAATAATACTTCACAGATGGTCGTGTCTGAAGAGATTTATGTGGTGCCTTCATCAGATCGTCGTTTTTTAGCTTGCCTCTTGTAAGTGAGTTCCGGAGCATCCCTACACAAAGACCAACAGTAATCCGCAAGCATTACTTCATTCCATTGGCCCTGATATCTTTGTTCCATAACAGAAATGTCCTGATGGAATCTTTCTCCATGTTCATCACTTACAGCTCCACAACTAGGAGGGAAAAAGTCTAGGTGGGAGTGGAGAAAATGAATTTTAAGGGACATGTTGCATCCAAGGTTATGGTATTTTTGCAGGAGCACTGTCACCAAATGCGTGTAGTTATCGTCCCTATTGTTGCCTAAAAATCCACGAACAACTCCCTTGAAGGCTTCCCAAGCTTCCTTTTCTTTCCCCTCCAAAACTTGGTCAAATGCAGGATCCTTGAAAAGTTCTCGAATTTGTGGCCCGACAAAAATGCCTTCCTTAACTTTAGCATCACTTAATTTCGGAAATTTCTCTCTTATGTACTTAAAGGCCCGTCCTTCTTTGTTCATACCTTTGACAAAATTTTTCATCAAACCCAGCTTGATATGCAGGGGTGGAAGTAGAACATCTTTTGGGCCCACGAGAGGCAACGACATTTTTCTCGCTAGGGTTAAGATTTCTTGCAGGCCAGTCTTGTTTAATATAATGCGATTTCCTATCTCTACTGTCCCACATACATAAGAAACAGCAATGTTTTGTGTACCCCAGTTGCATTCCTAAGAGTATGGCAATGACTTTTAGATCACCACAGATTTTCCATTTGTATTCATGATATTTGAGTGAGTCCACGAGGACTGTCATATTTGCATATGTCTCCTTCATGTGAACTGAATGACCAACAGGAACTGAAGGAAAATGGTTGCCATTGTGAAGTAACACAGCTTTCAAACTAAGCTTGGAGGAGTCTATGAATAGCCTCCATTCAGTTGGTTCATGGTGGAAATTCAAAGATGTCATCAAGCCATTAATGTCGCAGCAAACAACAAGATCGTTTTTCTTCTCAAAAAAGGGAAGCAGTTCCATGTGACGCTTCCTGTACTGTGAGATTCTGACATCACTTTCGAGAAGATTCCATTGCTGTAGTCGAGACCCAAGAAGTTCTGCCTTCTCCTTTGACAGGCCAAGGTCTCTAATGAGATCACTCAATTCCGCCTGACTCAGTCTGTGCGGGTTATCATATTTTCCCCCAAAATCAGGGTCACGGGATGTGGAAGGCTTGTTTGGTTCTTCTTCTTCTGCTTCTTCCACACTATCTTCATTTTCTACTTCAAATACACAAGTTTCAGGTGGAGTAGGAACTGGTAAACATTCTGAATGCAGAATCGGTCGAATAGCAGATCGAAGATTCGGGTACTGAACTGTTCTTCTTTTCTTCATAGACAATCCTGCCTTTATAGGTGGAGTCAAGCAGAAATAGCAGTCATCTATATGGTTTGTAGGCTCCCGCCAAACCATCGGCACAGCAAAAGTCATAGATCGTTTCTTCTTTCTCATCCAGTCTCGCAGTGTAACTGAACATGTGTTGCAACATATTTTTGGAGCCCAAGACTTATCCTGGTCCCCTACACTCATACCGAAATAATGCTTATAGGCAGTCTTTACAAGAGGCGTCAGATTACGTTTCTGTGAGGAAAAGGTTATGTCACCACAAATATAACAAAAGTTATTCACCTTATTAACACATTTTCGTGGCATTTTTACGAATTTTACACTAAAATTACAGCAGAAATAGTACAAAACTCACAGCCACAGCGACAAAATCTATGTTTATGACTTACAAACAATTTAAGAGCATTCGTGTATTGTTATTTGACAGGTATACCAACTCCTAAAATAAAAAAATCTCCCAATTTGAAAATTTTTATTATAAAAATGAAATGTCACTTTATCTCTAAAGCAAGAGCTAATATATAATTTTTATTGCGATTTTTGAATTCAGCAGACGGAAAAACATATGAATTGACAATTTTTGAACCCGAAGCATTTTCATTGTTGCCCAGTGTAATCCGAAATATATTGAGTCTGTATATACATCTTTGAGTATTATTTCATTCATTGTGAAACTACACTCCCTTTACTCTATTAATTAACTATTATATTGATCTTATGAGATGTGATATCTTAGTGTTTTAATGAAACAAGGAAGAAAAAGCGAACTAACAACGTGTTTTTTAATAGAAAACGGCAGTTTGTCATCTTAAACTGGCAGAGGCTCCCAAAAACCCGGTCTGATACACCTTGTTGCTTCCACGATAAACTCCCAACAAATGTCATACCCAGATTTTTCCCTATAGGAGAATCAATATAATAGTTTTAGGATTCTATATCTCTATGTTCACCGACCTCCAGGTTAAACTGCCTATCCGATTGACTTGAAATTTGAAACATAATATCCTGAGGGGTCTTGTAAGCGATGTGATTCATAAAAAGTGAACTTTTAGTCCCAGGAGGAACTTTAGCATTCTTTTTCTATTCTTGTTCCAAGTTCTAATAAGAAAACTCTTGAGTTTTTTCTACAAATTTAAATTTAATCTTTATACAGATAAAATCTACAAGCAGTTTAATATAATACAATACAAGATCTCTTAAACCAGAAAAGATATTAATATTATTTTAGCTTAGAAAGGTAAAGTATTATTCAAAATAATAAATTGAGTATTTTTCTCTATTAACCCCTGAAAGGGAGATATAGTTATTTTGGGGTAAATTTTTGAAATTTTTAAATTGATCCATCTCCTGTTTTTTTTTTTTTTAAGGTTTAGCATTCAATTTTATTACTTTAAGCCTATTATTGAAATATCTCGGGAGAGTATTTTCATTTTTGCAAAATTTGACTCCTGAACTTAAAAATGGGGGAATTTTGATTTCGGAGTCAGCAAGAGGCTCGCCGAAGGCGGGCTTCGCATCTAGTAATAATTATTTGTGAAACCTAGCTTGTAATTTAAACTCTATTTTATTAAATTTAAATTTTTAGAATAAGATATATTTATTTATTTATTAAAATGTTTATATGTACCCATACAGCCTAATATGCGATGTTATCGTGAAGAAATTTTTGGTCCAGTTCTCGTCGTTTTGAGTGTCAATAATCTTGATGAGGCTATTCAACTTATTAATAAAAATCCTTACGGTAATGGTACGGCCATTTTCACAACAAATGGCGCTGCTGCAAGAAAATTTACCTTTGAAGCCGATGTTGGTCAGGTAAACTATCAAATTGTTTTTGCTAATTGAAAGTGTACCTGCCACTTGTTGTTGACTTAGCCCATGATTAATTAAGCACACAATTTGAACTGCTTGAACTTCAGAATTATCCATTTTGTATATTTTATCTTTCTATCAATGATGTGTTTAATTCAAAATTATTCATTTTATTGATATTTCAAATGGAATTTGATCTTTTATTTAAAGGTAAAGTGTAATATGAGTGGATTTTAATGAGGCAGTCCAATGTTAAAAAAAAGAGATAATTATAACAATGTTGCCTCCTCCAATCATCTCGACCTAGACAAACCGAATAAATGGGGCTCTCAAAATTTAGTTAATTTTAATATAAACAAAACTCAATGTTGTCTAATTTCTAGGCGCGAAAATAAAAATTTCCCTTATATTCAGTTATATTCGAATACCCTGAAAATGTGTGACAGCCTATCCATGTTGGGCGTCTCTGTCGCATCTGACCTGTCTTGGAATGAACACATCTCCTCCGTGGCGAAATCTGCAGCAAGGAAGATTGGCTTCTTATTCAGGCCCAAGCGATTTTTCACGCCCCCACATCTTCTCACCATCTACAAGGCCCAAATCCGACCTCTTTCTCGAATACGGCTCTCATCTATGGAGAGGAGCCTCTAAATATTCTCTTGCTACCCTGGATGCAATTCAGAAACGAGCCGTCAGGCTAATTGACGATTCTACCCTCACCGACTCCCTCGACTCGCTGGCTCATTGAAGAAATGTCTCTGCCCTTTCCCTTTTCTATAGATACTATCACGGCAGGTGCTCTGATGAGATAAAATCAATAGTTCCCCAAAGCATGCTTTGCACGTAGCACGCGTTTTGCCGACTCCCAACACTCTTTCGCGGTCAAATTAGAAAAGTGCCGGACCACTTCATTCGCGAATACATATATCCCCATTACTTCAAGGAACTGGAACTCTCTCCCAGCCTCCATCTTTCCCAGCACTTATAATCTTCAAACCTTCAAAACCGGAGTGCATAGACACCTACGTCTACACCCTCTCACTTAATCAACTTTACCTTCTCTTCGGTAATGCAAGGGTCTTTCGAGATCCCTAGGGGCTGCATCTTTACTGGTGCACCCCTTCTTGCATTCGATTGCATTAAAAAAAAACTATCTTTTTTTTATTCAAAGCCTATGTTTCGGATGTTTATTCCCTCCTTCTTCAGGTTTTTGAAAGATCAGTGAAGGAAATACAAAGAGATATTTCCCTCTGTCTCCTCTCTCAATGACTAGACTAAATTCTACTAAGAATGAAATACTGTATAATATTGTTCCTGCCACTGACAGTGGAGACAGAAGGGAATGTCACATTGGATTTCCTTCACTGACCTTTCAAAAACCTGAAGAAGGAGGGAATAAACCTACGAAACGTCGGATTTGAATAAAAGCCCTCTTTAAAAATTACTTCAATCTTATTTATTGAAAATGTTAGTTTAAGAGTTAAACAAACGAGGAGTGAACCGCGACCTAATATGCTGTACACCTACTTCCACTTGTATTTCCAAATATTCCCAAGTACTCCCAAATATTTCCAAGTACTTCCAAATATTTCCAAGTACTTTCAAATTACTTCCAAAGAGGTGTACACCTACTTCCAATCGCGGATCACCCCTCGAGAACAAATTATATGGTTATTTGTAAATATATTTTATATGATAATAATAATAAGTACCTGGAGCCACCGAGCGATGCACGGTAACCCCTAACCCCCTCCCCCGAAACCACACACCTCGCCCCCACCACTGCACCCCCACTCCGCCCCACCCCACCCCCAACCGCGCCTCCCACCCCCGGATCCCCAACAGGCAGCTGCCAGCTTATCTAAATTTCACATTGGTCAACGAGATCCATGACCATGAGACGTGAATTAGAGACGATATATTTATTGAGAGGCACAAGAAATTCATTATCATATTTTAGAGAACTTGAGTAGTTTAATTCTTGATATCTTGAAAGGGAAAGTTGATCATTTCTATTGAGAAATATTATATGGTTATGGGAAATTATTTATGAGGAAATTTTGTTTTTATAATTGTATACTCTATTGGAAAATTATTGTACTATTTACTGTGTAAATTTCTGATATTATGTAGTTTTAAAATTGTAATAGATGTAGGCGAGAATAAATCATTTTGATTTTTTTTTAATAGCCTCATATGATATGCAGCCCAAATGCAAAGGGTCACAGGATTTCCTGCTATCGAGTTTATTGAGGAACCCTCCTTGCAAATCAGACATCCGTCCATAAAACGATCGGAAATGTCCGAAACGATGAAGAGCACGACTTACCCACTGTCATAAATATTGGACTATTTTGACAATCGTGTTATTTTGCCTTCAACCGAAATCTTTAGCCGTTAGAATATTGGTCAGGAGATTCCCACCTCGTGACTGCTTGCAACTCCCACCCTTAAAAAATAATGTTTGTCAGATGATATAAAAGCGTTGGACACTGGGCGAGCAGGCATCAGAATCTATCCAACTTTCGAACGATAAACATCGACTTAGCAATTCCATCTCAGCCCTTATTTTATTTAAACCTGTATATAAAAGTTATAATTTCTGCATTATTAAATATATTATTTAACCAACCCGAGTAGCACAATGTTTCAAACTATATAGTGCCTATATAGATTCTCGAAATCTTTGAAACATTGTGCTACTAGGGAAGTTGAAGTACCTTTTACGAAAAATACCTTAGACAACAAGTTCCGTTAAATAAAGAAGAACACGCCAGGGATTAGAGTCAATCCAATCCCACATATATATGTATGAAAGTAAATTTAAATCTAAATAAAATAAAATAAAAATAAAGAAGTTAAAAAAGTAGTTTTTTGAGTTGTAGCCGTTTAAATTTTGACAATTTTTAAATAGACCAAAATAGGGCATTTTTTCTATTTTTACCCTGACTATTATTTCTATTCCGAATGAAAATTTGAAGAAAAATTCAAATATGTAATCAAAAATTAATTATAAGTAGCCACATTTAACTCACATTTTTGCCATTTCTGAAAAAAACTGTTAGCTAAAGATAAGGGCCCTTTTCCCTGATAACTATAAATAATTCATCATCATTGAGTATACAGTCCTAAGGCTGGTTTGATGCAACAATCCGTCTCCACTCGACTCTGTCCCCCGCCAGCTGTTTGACCTCTCTAAATGTCTGGCATCCCATATCCCCAATTATTTGGTTGAAATATTCTAATCTGGGTCTTCCCCTTTTCTTCCCCCCCCCCCCCCAAGATATCCCTAAGCAGTCCCCCATGTCTTAGTGTGTGCCCCATCATCTGACCTCTTCTCTTCTTCAGACTCTTCCACAAGGTTCTTCTTTCTCCGATTCTTCCAACAACTTCTTCATTTGTAATTTTATCCATCCATTAAGGGATATTCCTTATTCTTCTGTAGCACCACATTTCGAAAGCCTCTAATCTCTTTCTCTCCGCTTTTCTAATTGTCCAGGTTTCACACCCGTACATGGCTATGCTCCATACATATGTCTTCAATAGCAACTTTCTGTTTGCTAAGCTGATTGAGGAGGAGCATAGTAGTTTTTGTTTTGAATTAAACCCCATTTTTGCTTGGGCAATTCTTGATTTAATTTCGTTTTCGCTCCTCCCATTCCATGTTATTTTACTTCCTAGGTAGCGGAATTCCTTAACTCCTTCTAGGTTTTCTTGGTTAATTTTGATGCCTTCCTGTCCTGTTTGTTCTTTTTTTTGTACATACTAGGACCTTGGTTTTATTCTTGTTTATTTTCATTTTCATTTCTTCTATTAGGATTTCGTTAATTCCATTCAAGGCGTCCTCTAATTCTTTTTTGTTGCTTCCTAAAAGGGCAATGTCGTCCCTGATATCATAACTATAAATAATTATTTTCCAAAATTATAATACTATGTATAATAATACAATTTAAATCATTTTCAGGTTGGTGTCAATGTGCCGATTCCTGTTCCATTGCCAATGTTTTCATTCACTGGCTCACGAGCCTCCTTCCTTGGCGACAGTCACTTCTATGGAAAACAAGGAATCAACTTCTACACTCAAACGAAAACAGTCACTCAACTGTGGCGTGAAACTGATGTCGCCCATACTAAAGCGGCTGTCAGTATGCCTGTGATGCAATAAACAATAAACTACAACGAAAAACAAACAACAAATTCCACAAGGGCTTCCACAAATCAAGACTGAATAACTTACAAATCTTAAATTCATATCTATAAATAGGTATACTCTGCCTGGCAAAAAATTTGAATAATATCAATTTTATCTTATCTTAAGGTAGTTGTTTCGCGATAATACTAGCAAAAATTTAATGCTAGAGTATATAGAACAGACAATAAGGGTTCATAATTCATAAGCCCAAAACTTTTTGCTGTTTATGTACCACTACTAGCCAATCCCGTGCTCGTTTGACAAATTTGGCAACACTGTCCGAGCTTGTATATATTTTATCATAGAAATATCAGATAAACTACATTATAAAGGGAGATTTATAAAACAAAAAGTTCTTTATAAGCGATTGAAAGCTCTTGCGACAATGGCTGAAGCAAAAAAAAAGTACTAAAGTTAACCTACTTTTTAGGTTAAATATATGCGTTGTTGCCAAATTGTTTTTAGTGTAAATTTTTCATTATAATCTCAGAAACTGTGTTCTAACTATGACTTAAAATTTTCTTAAAAAATGTATTAGTTATTGTTTAATGTTGGTTTAGTTTTTTTATTACAATGGTAATAAGAGTTTCTTAATTATAATTAAATATGTATGTAAACTTTCCGATATCCCGTATAGCAGTGTTCGGCAAAGTGTGTGCCGCGGCACACTGGTGTACCGTGGTCATTAGTTGGTGTGCCGCGGAAAAAATTGTGAAGATAATTCACCTACGCATAGCTGAGAGTTATGCGAGTATCAAGAGATGAGAGCAGCCTTAATAACGATTGCTCCAAATTTTGTCTGCTCGCCTGTGCTCAGTTAAGCAGGCTCACATTTCTCATTAAACATCTTTTCATATTATATTGATTTTAATAATAAATAAATAAAGAGTATTTTTTTTAGAGGTTCACAACTTTAAATTAAAATAAAAGAAAGAAAAATATTTTTAATGTCAATGAAACTGGCTTTATTGGAAAGATAATTTTATGCCATTGGTGTTTGAATATGATTTCGGTCATGTGACCGCCGTGGTTGGTGCGTAGATGTCGCAATCTGGATTTCCAATTTTCGCACACTTTTCGTAGCAATTGCGGCCGTATTTCGCCAAGAATTCGCCAAATGTTGTGTTCCAAGTGTTCAATCGTCTTTTGGGATATGTCAAGTCACTTGTCTACGCCGATAAACCAGAGACGATGAACCTTTGGAACACAACATTCGGCGAATTATTGGCGAAATACGGCCGCAATTGCTGCAAAAAGTGGATGAAAATTGGAAATCCAGATTGCATCATCTAAGCGCCTGCCGCGGCGGTCACATGGCCCAAATCATGTTCAAACATTGATGGCATAAAATTATCTTTCCAATAAAGCGAGTTTCATTGACATTAAACGTATTTTTCTTTGTTTTATAGGGGCGCCAAAGAAACATTGGTTTTATTTCTTTGGTGTACCTCGAGGAGTGAACAGTGATTGGAATTAGGTGTACACCGTATTTGGAATTATCTGGAATTCATTAGATATTCTTTTGTCATCTATTGTCTTCTACTTGAAAATGAAAGTGGAAGTAGGTGTACACGATACTAGGTCGCAGTTCACCCCTCGATGTACATCTAAAATTTCTTGATTTGGTAGTTGTGCCTTGAACACAAAAAGTTTGCGGAACACTGCCGTATAGTGCAATGTAATAAGAGTCTGAAAAACTCTATTTTTGGAATTAAATATCTCCGGAACTATATTGGTCATACATTTCTTTTTCCCACCAATCGATGCACAAGTATTTAAATAATAATCTGTTGAAATTTCAAAAAAATCCTAAGAAAACCCATATTGTGAAACAACTACCTTAATTTGATTTTGATTTTTGTCCAACTCCCTCCGATTTCATTTTAATAATTATGGATACGATTAGTGAAACAATAATTTACTTACATGAAATCATTCATTGGCCTAAAAAAAAAAAAGAATGAATAATTTTAATTACCCGGTCACGATCACCAGATGGCATTTGTGTCGATATACAGTCTTCCTCTCTATCTCATCCCCCTCTGATCTTGGACTTCTTTTATATCCAGTGGGGGTGGCGCAGGTAGGCGCCGAATTTATAGGGGCGCCAAAGCCAATTTTGTTATTCTTCTTCTTCTTTTAAGTGCCATATCAGGTCTCCCTGACATTTCGGCTCCTCTCCACATATACCTGTGCTGAGTGTGTTTAGCTGTTTTTACACAGATATACGGGACCTATTTTTTAACGCCGGTTCGGAACGGCTAGCTTGGAGAGGTTGTCTAGGCAATTATACTTGTAGCGGCCCGTTCTTGCTCATGTGCCTCGAGCCTTGAGACACGGCCGCTAGATGACTCAGTCGGATCGTTGCGTCGTTTAGCATGAGTGAAATATTATCACCCATGCTATATTAAAGCGACTCGATTCGATTGGGAAGAGAACGGATTCGGACATTCGAATCTGGAGGGGCCAAACGCCAACCAGCAGCCCCTCCCCTGCACACACCCTATATGAACACGCAACCTACAACCTGCACTCAACAGATTGTTAGGACCCCATCGACTTGATGGGGGCGCACAAAGCACCACACAGCACTCACCTCACGAGAGCCCTAACAACCTTGGTAGGTTGCCATTGCTTTCCAAGAGGAGGCGACTGCAAATATCTGATAATTTTTTTATTACATTAATAAAACAAAATGCAATTTATCGAAATCTGTGTTTCTTTCAGGATAATTTGAGACTGGAGGGCATTTTAAAGATTCGGGGGGTCATCATATTATTCCCTCCCCCCCCCCCCCCAAAAATAAAAAAAACGGTTTACAAGTAAAAAATATAAGAAACAGAATATAGAATACAAAATTTTTAAAGTAATCTTAGACGACAAGGGTTACTTCTTCGCGTAGAAATCGATAACTTTTTCAAGATATTCGTCTGTTGGAATTTTTTTTAGTTTTAAAGCAATATTATAATTTAAATATTTGTTAATTTAGCTTTAATATTGTTTTATTTTTCTACCGGGGGTGGGGGGGTTGCCACCCCGAATATGTGCCTGAAAGAAACACTGATTGATATCTCAATCCTTACAAGGGGCGCCAGGTAAAATTTGCCCAAGGGCGCTAGAGGGTCGAATAAATAAGTATACCCACCTGTAGGACCGAAATTCGTTATTTGTTTGTTATTTAATCAACCACTTGTTTTATTTTTGATTCAACCACATGATTAATTTTTATTCAACCACCTGTTAATAATTAGTTTAATTAAAAAAAAACTTATAAAAATCTTCTCTTTATTTTCCAAAAGTGAAGACTTGGTTATTTAAGTCAATTCCTCCAGGTCTTAATTTTTGGAAAGAAAAAAGTATTTTTATAGGTTTTTTAATAAAACTAATTATTAACAGGTGGTTGAGTACAAACATGCTAATCAAGTGGACCCGGGGTTCGAATCCGACTTGAGGCAACCGGATAAAAATCTGATCCCTACATAGAAAACATAATTTAATAAATTTTTTTTTTTAAGGGCCTCCACATACATATCTCCCCTTATAGCCCTCCGATCCTCCCATTCAGGATCCGGTTGAGTGTGGCCACAGCAGAACGGTGTGAAACCTTAGTATGCTGCGACCAAGAATAAAATAATAATAATAATAACAATAAAAAAGGGAATACCGCATGTCGTCCAAACAATAAAAATAAATAAATAAATACACTGGGAAGAATAAATAAATAAATAATCAAAAAAAAAAAAAAAAATAATAATAATTTAAAAAACAGATAAATAAATAAGTAGACAGGAAGTTGCCGTAGTCAAGGAATAAATAATGGTATCGTAAATTGGCTGATGGCTAGAAGGGCCGAAAATCCACCCATAAAAAAACAACAGGTGGTTGGATCAAAATAAAACACGCTCTTTATATCAAATTTAAATCGAAATGATAGTGATAATTCAAATTTCACTTTTAGTTCTTTATTCACTTGAATTCTTTCTCTTATATATTATTAAATATTAATATTAATAAAATGGATCTCACTAGTATTGATCTCAAGAAAATTAATGATGGTCGAAGTCCACTTGCATTCGATAATCCTCCAATACATTTATAAAGGATATTTAGAAAGAGGATATTGAGCTTTACAAATTCTAATATTTTTAAAATATTTCAAAATAATATCATCATCATCATTGAGTATACAGTCCTAAGACTGGTTTGATGCAACAATCCGTCTCCACTCGACTCTGTCCCCCGCCAGCTGTTTGACCTCTCTAAATGTCTGGCATCCCATATCCCCAATTATTTGGTTGAAATATTATAATCTGGGTCTTCCCCTTCCCCTTTTCTTTCCCACCTCCCCCTCCAAGATATCCCTAAGCAGTCCCCCATGTTTCAGTGTGTGGCCCATCATCTGATCTCTTCTCTTCTTCAGACTCTTCCACAAGGTTCTTCTTTCTCCGATTCTTCCAAGAACTTCTTCATTTGTAATTTTATCCATCATTCTTCTGTAGCACCACATTTCGAAAGCCTCTAATCTCTTTCTCTCCTCTTCTCTAATTGTCCAGGTTTCACACCCGTACATGGCTATGCTCCATACATATGTCTTCAATAGCAACTTCCTGTTTTCTAAGCTGATTGAGGAGGAGCATAGTAGTTTTTGTTTTGAATTAAACCCCATTTTTGCTTGGGCAATTCTTGATTTAATTTCGTTTTTGCTCCTCCCATCCCATGTTATTTTACTTCCTAGGTAGCGGAATTCCTTAACTCCTTCTAGGTTTTCTTGGTTAATTTTGATGCATTCCTGTCTCGTTTTTTTTTTTTTGTACATACTAGGACCTTGGTTTTATTCTTGTTTATTTTCATTTTGATTTCTTCTATTAGGATTTGGTTAATTCCATTCAGGGCGTACTCTAATTCTTTTTTATTGCTTCCTAGAAGGGTGAAGGATCTGCATGAGCTGGAGGGATATTTCGGGGCGAAATAATTCTCAAACAAAGCTTCCTTTAATAATATCTTTATTTACAAAAGTAAAGAAAAATGTACAAGTTGTTCGAACTGGTCTCGAAAGTTTTTGTCTTGCTAGAATGGACGCTGGTGTAGTACTCGGGCTGTGCGTATCGCTTCCGTCAGCTTGGTGGCGCTGGGGTGTTCACCTGAGCTGGCGCGCTCTCTTGAAGTCTTATTGTGGGTCAATATGTTCCCCATTGTGTTCCCCAATATGTTCCCCATTGACCCACAAGGGCAATGTCATCGGCAAATCTTAACATAGCGATCTTTTGACCTTGGATTTCGATACCTGTATCAATTTTGTCTTTGAATTCTTTAATCGCTTCTTCTATGTATAAGTTGAAAATCATGGGTGACAGCACACATCCTTGTCTTACACCTTTTTTTATTTTGGCTTCTCTGTGCTCATCTCCAATATTTATAATTGCCGTCTGGTTTTGATATAAATTGTAGATTAGTCTTCTCTCTCTGAATTTTATTCCCTCCTGTTTTAAGATTTTAAACATAATTTCCCAATTGACGTTATCGAATGCTTTTTCTAGGTCTATGAATCCGATGTAGACAGATTCTTCCCTGATAAAAGCCCTTTCTATTATTAGTCTAAGAGAGAGAATTGCTTCTCGGGTGCCTCTGTTTCTTCTAAAGCCGAACTGGTCCTCCCCCAGATTTTCTTCAACTAAATAAAATAATAATAATAATAAAAAATATTTGTAAAGAAATGAGTATCTATTTGAGAAAGAAAGATTGAATTTTTCCTCAAAATCAAATTGTGATATGAAATCAAATAATTTTACGAACATGAATTTGGGCCATTTATCAAAGATTTTAATAGATATGTTTATATTGCATGTAGGAGGGTCTTGTCACCTCGGGAGTTGAACCCAGGCACTGGTACGCTTTCCGGGCAACTAGTCCGCTGAATTATCACTATTTGGAGGTGATGTTCTCAAGGGTCTGGACTAGTTGCCCGGAAAGCGTACTAGTGCTTGGGTTCGACTCCCGAGGGGACAAGAATATTTGATTAATGACCTAAATTCATGTTCGTAAAATAAATATTTAATTTTTTTCATTAAAATATTTTTTATTAAATCATAATTTATAAAATATCCAAGAAAATGAAGGTGACTAATTTTTTTTTTCGCCAGGCAGTGTGTATATAATAAATTGTTTTGTTTATACATATTTTATTATATAATATATTTTGTTGTATATAATATTCTTTCCATTTTATACTTCTATAGAAAAATAGAAATAAATCATTGATTATTATTTTTTTTTTTTTTTTTAAGCTGATTGTTATAAAAAAAATACTGTATACCGTTTACTTTTCGTTTATAGTAAATAATGACTTTTGAAACTTTTTTGTTTTATTCATTTTGAATTGTTTTTTGTTAAGGGAGAATGGTGATGTAGGTACTATAGGTGAAACATTAAGGTTGTCGGAATTACTTCAATATTAGATTAAGGTATGGGGATTAGAATTTGAATCCTGCACTGAAGGTTGACGAGGGAAATAATTTATTTATTTATTTATTTATTTTATTTTCGACGGCAAGAGGCCTTTACAAATTGGTTACATTTAAACATAATATTATACATACATAATGTAGAAAGACAGAGAGATACAATAGGTAATATGTTAAGTGAAGATAAATTCTTTAAATAACAAACAAATGAACTTTAAACTTTAAAGCTTAATCATAACATAGCGTATTTTCTTTAATTTCTTTAGTCACTCTATTAGGATGAGAAGCCAAATCTATTACACTAATTCTTGAGGAAAGAGCGTTATAGCAAACACAGAGTCTATAAATTGGATTATTCTCAGCGTGACGCGTGATTGGTACTTTAGGGTAGAAAGGCTGGTTGTGTCTAAGTACATATGTGGGATTATTTAAAGTAAAAAGAGACTTTAGTTCTGGACAATGGATTCTGTTTGATATAATTTTGTAAGTTAATACATTGTCAGAAGCAACCATGGAAGATAGAATTGTTGGTAGACTAAAGGTTTCACTAATTGCTGTATAATCGTGGTCGAATCTAGACATAGGGTTGCCAGATAGATACGCAAGATGTCTCAACGCCTTATGCTGAACTCTCTCAAGCCTTGCTATATTCATTTTCAAATTAGGTCTCCAAATGGTTGATCCATACATCAATACAGATTTAACCAAGCTTATGTACAAGTGTTTGATACTAGTCGTGTTTGTGAAGAATTTAGTGTTGCGAATGATGAATCCCCAGATTCGGTTTGCCTTACTAACCACTTTGGTTATATGTTCATTGAACGTTAGTTTAGTGTCAAATGTGACCCCGAGGTCTTTGATGGAAGTGACTCGGATACAGGATGAATTGCTATTTAGCTGGTATTCAAAAGAAATAAAATCGTCTTTTCTGGAAAATGTAATCGAGAAACATTTATCAAAATTGAGAAAGAATAAGTTTTCCTTGCACCAGTCAATTAGTTTATTCAAATCATTTTGTACTTTTGTGCAATCTTGAACATCACTGATTTCAAAGAACAATTTAATATCATCAGCAAATAAAAGCATATTGCTATAAAGATTTACAAGGGCCAAGTCATTAATAAATAAGAGAAATAGTAAAGGGCCGAGATGACTACCCTGAGGGACCCCAGAAGGTGCTAGGTATTCTCGGGATTCAACACCATTAATCCGAACACAGGAAAATCTGTTAGAGAGATAATTTTCAATCCAGAGAATAATATTAATAGGCAAATTATAATGTTTTAGCTTTAATAACAAAATTTTATGGTTGATGAGGTCAAAGGCCTTTTTAAAATCTAGGTAAATAGCATCAAGCTGCTTGTTTTTACTGAAGCTGGAAAAGATTTTGTTTATAAACAGAGTAAGATTTGTAACAGTTGAACGAGAAGGCACAAATCCGTGCTGTTTACTTGAGATAGCTTCTGAGCAAAGTAGAAGAATCTTATTGTACATAATCCTATCCAAGAGTTTCGGAATAGCGCTTATAATAGCTATTGGTCTGTAATTTCGTATATTGTTACGAGAGCCGTTCTTATAAATTGGAGTGATGGAAGTCTTTTTCCATAATTCTGGGAGAGAACTTTCTATAAGTGAAAGGTTGAATAAAATATGCAGAGGCTCAATAAGTGAGGAAGAGCAGCGCTTGACCAGGAAGGCTGGGACCCCATCCGCTCCTATAGAGAGAGAGATGGTTTCAAGTCCCTAATCACGGAGATGATTTCCTCCTCAGAGATTGAAATATTCCTATTTTGGGCGCCGATGTCGAGAACATTAGCGCAGTTTTTAGTAATAGTATCAGGATTAAACACTGTATTTGCTGTGGCCAAGACCGTAGACTTCTTTAAAGAATTCAGCAAAATATATTATAATTGCGTTAATAAATTCGTTTTAACAATTTCTATTTATTAACAACTTGAAGATTATTTCTATATACATATATACAACAAAACTTTTCTTATTCCAAATACAAACAAACAATAACTCATCAACAACTTGACTATACTCTATAACAGTGGTCGGCAAACTTATTAGCCAAAGAGCCAAATATGAACATTACAAGAATTTAAAAAAAAAATTGGGAGCCAAATCTGCTTGTTTAGTAAACTTTTATTACACTAAATAAGTAGTATACTAAATAAAACTAAATTTCATACTTAATATAATTGTTTTCGAGCTCGGGGAAGTTTGGACTCGGGTCTGAGGCTTCAGTCAGGAAGGGTCGGCTTGCTCTGGGGAGGGTGCTTGGGGTGATCTGGAGAAACAAGAAAATTACATGGGAGGGAATAACAAAGCTGTTTGACTCTGTGGTAATGGCCACTGCCCTATATGGTTCCGAAATCTGGGGACTACGCTACATGGAAGTCATAGAAAAGGTACAGATGAAGTTCTATAGATTGATAGCCCGAAATATATATAGTTTTTAAGGAATTTGGTGTTGGTACTTGGTGAAACATTTTTTAAATTATTGGATAAAAATACTTGGTAGGTTTCACATTAAGATATAAAAAAATAAAACGAATTTATTTTTGGAGAATCTTTAATCTCGATATATATATTTCGGGTGACTAACCCATCTTCAGGAGAAACAGAAAGTAACTGATCTGGATAAATCGAAATTAAATACAAGTCAATGGTAAAATTTTTTTTTTTTTTTTAAGTTAACAAAAGGGTAAATATTTAAAATTAGTGGAGGGAGAAAAGGTAGGGAGTCTACTTTTGTTTAATTTTGAATGGCCTTTTGAGAAATGAGGATTTCGAATTTGAATACAACTCAATGGTAAAATTTATTTTTAAGATAACAAAAGGGTAAATATTTAAAATTAGTGGAGGGAGAAAAGGTAGGGAGTCTACTTTTGTTTAATTTTGAATGGCCTTTTGAGAAATGAGGATTTCGAATTTGAATACAACTCAATGGTAAAATTTATTTTTAAGATAACAAAAGGGTAAATATTTAAAATTAGTGGAGGGAGAAGTCTATTTTGTTTAATTTTGAATGGTCTTCTGAGAAATGAGAATTTACACACAAAACAAATTTGCAAATATTTAAAGAATGTAATCAATGATTGTACTTTTCTTGACTTCTAATTGATTATTTAGTATATTCGTTTTATTTGAGAGAGCTAATTTTATTTCCGTTGACTCTAAAAAATCTAAACGTAAGCCCTTTCTTTCGAAATGTAACGGAACTAGGTGGCTAATAGAAGAGGTGTGTTTATTCAAATGTAGATGATTGGCGAAGGTAGAAGTTGATTCCATATTAATATCATCTGATCTGCTAAGACTATTAAAGGCTCTTTCATGTTCCGAGTAGCGAGTTCTAAAAGAGGCGTCCAGTTTGTCCTAAATAAATTTTAATTTTCTCATTAATATATCAAAGAATAATTGATACGTCAACAAGAATTATTTTGACCGCGCTGATTTGAAAAAAGGATATTTTTATCTCGCGAGACTACTGCGGATTACGCTATTGGAGTCTGCGGAGTATTAAGTCTGGACCAAGAGAGAAAAGATGTAATCCACTTAGCTACAATCCAACGTCATTTCGCGTATAGCCCGCTAGACATTCGGATGGATCACCGAGTGAATTTGAAATCTCAGATGTTATATACTCGATCTCCCAGTCCAGAGCGCTAGATCTATTAGCATGTATGTTAGATGCCTGCCATTAATTAACTGAAGGTTTTCTACATTTTATTCAATCGCGACTCTAATGTAGGGAATTTTTGTCAAATATTGAGTGAAATATTTGAACTTATATATTTCTAACTTGAAATAATGATATTAAATAAATTTTAATTTTCTCATTAATATATCAAAGAATAATTGATAACCAATAGCGTAATCCGCAGTAGTCTCGCGAGATAAAAATATCCTTTTTTCAAATCAGCGCGGTCAAAATAATTCTTGTTGACGTATCAATTATTCTTTGATATATTAATGAAAAATTAAAATTTATTTAATATCATTATTTCAAGTTAGAAATATATAAGTTCAAATATTTCACTCAATATTTGACAAATTCCCTACATTAGAGTCGCGATTGAATAAAATGTAAAAACCTTCAGTCAGTTTGTCCTATGTAGATTGCGTCGCAATTATCACAAGTCAATTTATATACCCCTGATTTATCTAATTTATCAATTTTGTCTAATTTATTATTAATTAGCTGTGAACCTAAAGTGTTTTTATTATATAAAGCAGGAGTTATACCAGACGTTCTAAGAGTTGAAGCTATAAGGCTTGTAACATGGTTCGAAATGAAGGGGAGTCTTTTAAATATTTTATCAGTTCCGGAATTTAGTGAGTGTGTGTGAGAGATACTTATTTTTTGATTGATTTTTTTGTAAATTTTATTAATTATCAGTTTGTTGTAGCCATTCTCCCTCCACTAATTTTAAATATTTACCCTTTTGTTATCTTAAAAAAAAAAAAAAAAAAAAAAAATTACCATTGACTTGTATTTAATTTCGACTTATCCAGATCAGTTACTTTCTGTTTCTCCTGAAGATGGGTTGGTTAGTCACCCGAAATATATATATATCGAGATTAAAGATTCTCCAAAAATAAATTCGTTTTATTTTTTTATATCTTAATGTGAAACCTACCAAGTATTTTTATCCAATAACGAAATATATATATTGAAAAAAAAAAAGAAAAAAATTTTTATTTCTTTTAATTTTAATGTGAAATAAGTGACCTAGTATCCTTAACTCATAGTAAATCAATATTAAATATAATATTTATTTACTCTTATCTTTATATATGAGTAAGTCTAATTGTTATTGAAACATTTCTAATTTTATCCATTTCATGATTTAATATATTGATTTTTCTTTTTGCTGCTATAAATAAATTGTCAAATATCTTTTTTTTTTTTTTTTTTTTTTTTTTTGTTTTTAATGATATTGATGAGAGAAGGAGATACACCAGAAGGTGGATCCCCTAAAGGCCAGTATGGGCTGGCCCCTCCATCGTGAAAAGAACAGAGCAGAAGGAAAAGAAGCCGGGATCACGAGCCAATCTCAGAAACTTAGATACAATTCAATATCCAATTTACCAAGGTTTTAGGGGCTTCGAGCAGTGGTAAATCCTCCGCGTGATAAATTCGGTTAAATTTATCTCCCACTTAATTTTTATTACCAGACCCTATACTTATAGAAAAAATGTCTGGGTATAGCCGGAAATCGAACCCGAGACCTCCGGGTTGCCAGTCAGTTACTCTGACCATTACACCACCGAGGCGGACAAATCTCTGGTTCTATCATTCTTTCGAGTAAAATCTAAATGAAAAATTTAATTCATCACCTTTAATAGTTAAATCCCCTCACCTACCAAGTCTCAACATTCATTTCTATTAGTTATTAATATTATTATCAATTAAAATTTCTAAAACGAGGAACTGAAAATAAAGCAATATTGTCTAAAAAAGTCATTTAACAATGTATGCATAATAGTAAGTGAAAACTGAAAATATTAGGATGCTCCCACCAGAAATCCGCTCATTATAATCATCTCTTCTAATTCAGAAGCGAGCAATTAAACTAATAGGAGACCCGGCTCTAACCAACTCACTCGACTTTTTGGCTCACCGAAGAACCGTTTCTGCCCTTTCCCTGTACTACAGATACTATCACGGTGTCTGTTCAGTCGAGCTGAAATCAATTATCCCCCCTAATGCCCTCTTTACGAGAAACACGCGGTTTTCTAACGCTCAGCACCCCTTCGCTGTCAAATTGGATAAAAATCGAACAAGCGCTTATGCCAACTCTTTTATCCCTATGATCTCCAGAGACTGGAACTCGCTCCCTGCCACCATCTTTCCCGCGACTTATAACCTTCAGCTATTTAAGACCCGTATCCACAGATACCTTCGACCCCCGCCCAACCCATAAAATTCTTTCTTCTTCTTTTCACGATGGAGGGGCCAACCCAGGCCTTTAGGGGTTGCACCTTTTTGGTGTAACTCCTTCTCTCATCATTATCATAAAAAAAATCTCCGCAGATACCCTTTATTATAGAAAACTAAAATGACGTTTGTTCTGACACTAATATATTTTTTTTATAAATACAAATTTGTTGTATTGAATTTCGTATTTATTTTAACAAAACCAAACAATTATTATTATACAAATTATAAACAAAATCTCTTAAATTTAATTACAAAAAGTAAGTATTTTACATTAAATTAAATCAAATCTTTTAAAAACGAATGAGATTACTCGATTAGGCTCGAGCTCTACAAGGGCGATTTGGCCATCGTAAGTAAAAAAAAAAAAAAAAAAAAAAAAAAAAAATTTTATTTTTATTTTTTATTAGTTCCTAGCCGACCAGCAGTGACGAAGGAACACCAAGTTTTCAATATCCATATGATATTGACTCCATGAAAAACATTTATAATTGAAGAAAGACTGATGATGAAGACCAAGTCTTCGAAACTATAGTCTCAAACAAATAAATAATATATATACAGATATATCATCTCGATATATATATATATTTGTGTGTATGTTTATTTGCATCAAGCAGAGGACAACCTCTTTGTTTCTCTTTGTGAATCAACAACTCTGCTACTCTCGGCAAAACAAAAACTTTTCAATTACATTTATGTACCCTTATAGATTATCATCATTAAAATTTGTCGTCTTTGTGCTTGTTAACTTTTATAAATAAAATTTAAAAAGTCCACATTTATTTATTTATACCTTATGCATTTCTCGTCAATCATCATCAAAAATACTTACTTTTAATTTACCTAAATTAGAAAAAGAACATTCGACAAGCCGATTCACTAAGTCCATTTTTATTCAACCTTGTGATGAATGAATTAATAAAAGACATAAAAAATGCCCAAGGCTACTCAATGGGAGATGAGAATATCAATATTGTGTGCTACACCGAAGACGCGGCTCTTGTTGCGGAAAGCGAAAACGACCGCAAAAGACTCTTACATAAATTTACACTTTCCTGCAAAAAATTCCAACTCAAGATATCTTCGAAAAAGACGAAAACTCAGACAGCTAGAGAACCAGTACGCTGTAAGCTACAACTTTATAACACCATAGTGGAACAAGTGCCATCCTTAAACTATCTCGGTATTCAGATTACCAGCTCCAAAAGCGTTAGCGAGGAAGTCAGGCTCCAATCTATTAAAGCGTCCAAAATATCAGGATGCCTGAATGAAACGGTTTGGTCAAACAAGTTTCTGGGAACGGAAGCAAAAGTTCGCATCTATAGAGGCAATTGGCTAGACCAGAGACTCTTTAAAAGATCCTCCGGCCACGTGTCGGGGGCCAAGGCGAGCATGTGCTCGCGGAACTCCGAAGGCTTCCTGTCGCCGATCTCCTCTCCCGCCAATAGGCGGCGTCGTCTTTCTTCATTAGAAGGTGTTAATTTCTTTAGGAGCTGGTTTTTTAGTTCCTGGTACTGGTTGGTGGTCGGCGGATTCGATATGATTTCACATACCTTGATTGCCTGTTGTTGGTCCAGGCTGGCGACTACGTGATGGAATTTCGTTTCTTCTGTGGTCACTTTGGCGAGATTGAACTGGGCCTCCACATGTTTGAACCAAAGGTCGGGTCGTTCGGTCCAAAGTGCGGGTAATTTCGTTCCTATTCGGTTAACTTCCATGATGTGGATTTTTTCTTTCGTCGTGGGTCACCAATATAGAGGAGGGTTGCGGCAGGAATAACACTCTGATATATTATATAAATACTTGTTTATTGACTAGAAATAATACAGCAAAGGGTTGGAGTCGTTTGGATGTTCGCTCGTTCGTGTCGCGTTGCAGACCGCTAGTAGCTGCTGATCTCATGTCCACCCAGGCTTGTGTGTCGGTGGAGACATCTGGTGGCGTTAGTGTATGGGTGGCAAGTGCTGCCACTACACATCTATAAGACCGTTGTGCGACCAATTTTGACATATGCAGCCGAAACAAGAACAGACACCGCAAAAACAAGAAAAATATTGGAAGTTTGTGAGATGAAATCCTTACGCAGAATTGCGGGTAAAACAAGGATGGACAGGGTAAAAAATGAAGATATTACGGAAAAGTGCAATATACAAAAAGTCAGCGTATGGGTCCAAAGGAGAAGATCAGAATGGAGGGCACACGTATTGCGAATGAACGAAGACCGGCTGGTGAGGAAGGTACATATGACAACATCCCTACCGGGAAAAGAAGACGGGGCCATCCAAGAAAACGATGGAAAGACGCTCTGGAGTATACAGGCTTTTAGCCTAACAATAAGAAGAAGAAGAAAAAGTACAAGGGCCTCGCAAAGATCTGCCGCACAGGGCCTCGAAATGGCTAAGGCCGCCACTGCCAAGAATATGTATTGTAGAAATAATCAAAAAGATTAAGGATATTTCGTCGGAGTGTGGAAATGTCATTTGACAGAGTGATAAGATAGCCACTGAGGAAGTCGGAAATAAATCGACAAAATGTTTGGCTCATTTAAATAAAAACTCTGTCCAATTCCCTTGAATTCCTGTTTTTACAGTATTTATAGTTTAAGTTTAAAATATAACATGAAATATAAATTGTCCATGTATGTATAATATAAAAAACACTTTTTTCGCTACTTTTTGATTACAATACTTGACCATACCCTGTATGGCAAAGCAAAAAAAGTAATAATGATAAATACATTTGAAAGAAAATAAAATAAAAACTTTTTCCAAGATTCGTTACTTAATATTTTCGCAAATTTTGAGGGATTCGAAAATTTTCTTGTCAACCTAACAAAATTTTTAGAATTTTAATTCTTCTCTAAAAATCTGAACTTGTTTTTAGTCCGTTCGTCCGGGAGGCTCTAGCATTGAATTCACTCATTTTTTTGCACTGTGTGGTTAAAAATGTCTGAAATGTGAGTAGAAATTTTTTTTCTGTCGGTTTGTCTGAATTCCGATGTTCGTGATAATTTGAGAACAGAAGCGACGAAGAAATTTGTTATCGTGTCCCTTTACCATACGAGGGTATGATTAAAAAAATTGAGCGTAAATCCATGGTATTTCGCTCTGTGAAAAATAAGTAAACATAGAAAAAAATTATATTTTTCAAGATAATAATTGTTTTGTCAAAATGTCTGTTAGTTAGTCTGTCTGATTGGTCCGTCTGTCTGCGTTAGTCATGTTAGTTAGTCTGTGCGATGGACCAGATTTTTGTGGACGAAGCTAGCTCGAAAACTAGTGTGAATATCAGAAACCAAATTTCACACGTAGTTTTGGTCCATTGAGATTTAGAGCTGATTAGATTTTGGTGCATATCGACCCAAAATTAAAGGAGGCTGGAGGGTGGGGTAAAATTAAAAATCTAGGCCATTTGCGCAAACTCAACCAAATTTTCTATACATAATCAGTGGGACCCAAGAAGTCTAAAAATGCAAAAACTAACCGCCCAAAATGGGGGGGCGGAGGGTCAAAAAATGAAAATCTTGGCCATTTACCAAACTCAACCAAATTTTGTATACATAATCTGAGTGGGTCCCCAGAAGTCTAAAAATGCAAAATCTAACCCCTTCCCCACACGTATGATAAAGTCAAGTGGATGGCCACATAAGAATTTAATTTGAATACATTTGTTGATAGTTTAAGGAGGTTCGGGACTATTTATCATTTTTATAAAGAAAATTCTGAAATTTTTACCATCGATTCATTGATGCATTAAATATTTATTGCCGAAATTTGAAGTTGATCGTCTGTCCCATTACCGAGAAATAAATTATTGAAAATTGTTCTTTTAACATGGAAGTAAATGGACCGAGCTTTTAAAAGGGCTATAACTTCTATACAAATTATACCATTTTCAACAAATTTATACAGATCAATAATTCAACTTTTATGAATCGAATGATACATTTTTCAATAGATTTGACAGTCTAGTTAATTAGTTATTCATAAATGTAAAAATAAAAAAGTTATTTGCAGCCAACAAAATATGACAAAAGCACTGAAAGTAACTCTATTTGTTGAAATCGTTTTTGTGTTAAATAAATGTTTTTATAATGAGAAAAATTTATCTCAATATTCTTTTTATTAATATTATCAAAACAAAGATTTTTATTCGAAATTAACCTCATTATTAACAATTTGTTTATTAAAAAATTTGGTATGCAGGAGTTGTCACTCTGGCGAAATACAAAAGGTTTTTCCGAGATCGCTAGATAGATAAGCAGTCTCGAACTCCCTTAAGTCGTTGTTATGATAAAAGCTCAAGGGGTAGGGAGGTGAGGATCGGGGGGAGGGAGTCCGGGGGCTCCGCTTCCTGGACAGCAAGAGGCCGGCGTGGCAGCTGCAGAATATTTTAA